>MU183751.1:5125-64837 GCA_016904865.1 Pissodes strobi
TGTACAACTTTATTGATCAAAATTATTTTGGAATCATTTACATGGACAACTGAGTAAGAAGATTTGTTCAGCTAAAAAGTACTTAAGAATTTGTGTTGAAGAAATCGATCATAAAAGCTGAATCGAAGGAAATATGGTAAAATGTCAAAAAAGGTTTTTTTATTGAGAATAAACCACGCTATATACGGCATAAAAATGCCTGCCCACTTTTTGAAAAAAAATCAAAATTAATTTTTGCGAGTCGTTTAAAGTAACTTCTTCTTTTAACCTGGTCCTGGATAATAAGGTAATTTAATTATTTTTGATTTAATTTTCTGAAAACCCATAATGTTGTGGATATTTCTCGCAAATTAGATTTTAAAACCATTTTTAACAGGTGTGCTCGGCCAAACCTTTATTATGGAGTAGAATAATTATGGTGTAGGATTTTCTTTGTACTTTTTACCCCAGGGCTGAATATTTTTAAAATATAAATATTCGAATAGTCGTTTTGGTATTTTATTCGAATTGTCGAATATTCAAATTATGGAATTTTTTAACTAACAAAAAATTCGAATTTATATTTAGAACAGTCGAACATTCGAATTAATCGAGTACAGTTCCGAGCCCAAAATTATATTTTAAAACAAAGCACATATCTGTTATGTACAATAATCTACATACATACACCAATAAAAGGCCTAAGAGCTAGAAGATAAATGGACTACAAACGTAGTTTTTCGATAAAAAGTCATTCTAATTTCTTAAAACAGGAAATTTAAGGAGGGGTAAATTTAAATTACGAACAAAAGGACATATCTTTTTTCGTGTGATAAACAGTTTCACATTCAAACATTTGAATAGTCGAATATTCGAATAACCGATTAGTGAAATATTCGAATAGTCGAAGTTTTTAACTAACAAAAAATTCGAATTTAGAACAGTCGAATACTCGAATAATTCGAATACAATTCCGAGCCTTATTATTACCCACGAAAATGTTCCTACGACTATTATTTTGGAGCAAACTTCTTCAAATCCTCGAAATATTTCATCTTGCAAAACAATATTTTTGTTTATACACACGCCTCCAAGACGTTTAAACCCCAACATATCCTAAATATGTGAAGAATATTCCCAATTAATTTCCACTCTGGGACTTTCCTTTTATTTTTAATCTATTTAGTTCATATGCGTTTATGAACTGGTTGCGTGGCACCGTGGCACTCTCCCAAATGTTGCCTGTTCGTAAATTATTATAGCCTATACTGCCTATATATTATAATAGACTAACACATAAAAATATTGCACAAAACCTTAAAAAAATTGTCTATAAATTTAAATCTTTTCTACGAGCGTACCTAAAATACGCTGAAAGACATAAGTATTGCTTTTCTTAGGTTTATACAATATTTCTCTGTGTGAGTGCATATCATTATACGTGTTCTATAAATAATAAATTAGTTTCTCCAAATGTAGTCTTACGCCCCATGCAATTATTTATTAAATAAAATGTATCTATCTAGTTAAAGTTTAAATCGCTTTAGCAACTTGACGAAAATTCATATTATTTGTTTACATAATATTTTGTCCCATGGAGTAAAAAAATGGTTGAAAGTTTTGTCATTTATTCGATATCCAAGTAGTAGAGATCAGATCAACAAAATTGTATTACCTATTAAGAAAAGCTTCTTTTTTATTTAGTTCAAGACCATTATGTAGTTGCATAGATATTATTTTTATAAAACAGCAAAAACAATGTAGCAAATTAATCCTCGGAAAAAATAGTAAATCAAGAAGATACTAAAGTATTACAGATCTAAAAAATTGTCTCCTATTTTAATGACTTTTTCCAGAATTCACTAATGTGAATCTTGCCCTTGATCAAATTATTATTTTTTCAATAAGGATTTAGCAAATAATATTTTGAATATCGATTTTTTTTTACCAACATTTTGTAGATAAACGTAAGTTTAGTCGATTTCTCAAAAATATAAATTACTAGCTACTACCAAAGAAAATTTTACTACGGCAGTAAAATTTTCTTTGCTATTTCTTCACTGTTTTCTCTTCAAAAGTACCTACTGGTTGGTATCAGCAAATCATTTTTCTTTCACAAATGTTTTATCAGCTTGATCTAACTTCATTTTTCGAAAATCAATCAAATATTTTATCATCAAGAAGTAGAAAAATAAATATTAAGATTTTCTAGGAATAAAGGAAGAAATTCCTGAAATGCCTCTAGTGAATAAAATAAAATAATTTTGTTACATTAAAGATTAAAGTTATCAAAAAAAGTTTTTGTAGATGATCAAAGAAGTAAGTTGCAATAAATGTGTTTTCTTAGGAAAATATCTAATATAATCCGAATATTCCACAATCTCGAAGCGGAATACACTTTTCGAATTTTGACTTTTTTTTAAATTGCCAATTCCCCGGATTCAAAGAAGAATCCCCCAGTTAGTAATTTATATAAACAACATTTGATTACATATATTAGCATCTGACCATTGTTACGATAACAAAATTGTTAATTCAACAATATTGCCACTGCAGAAATTGGCAGACAAATTTTTATATTTAGGGCAGTCTTTTTGACAAATAACTTTAAATTAACTATATATTTGAATTAACAACGTCTTTAAGTTAGCAATGTGCACCGTGGTAAGGCCGTAAGAGTGTTTTTTTTTTCAGAATAAGTGAACCTATTTCATATTTTGTTCTTCAGTTATTGATAAATTTCTAATAGTAATATATAATTAAAAGTCCCAATAATAACGTTTATGTGTTTGAGTAATACAGCCGCAATCGACATTAATATGTCTCGACCCTTATAATCAAAACTATCCAATAATTTCTGTTCAAACCGATAAAATTAATATCACTTGGCAACGTCGCGTCCTCGACTCATGGAATTGTTGGGCGCGAAGGTAAAATATTCGCTAACCGGACGAAACCAAGCAACTGACAGCGCCTTCTAGCGTTTCCACTTCGTCCGTAAGGATAGGTGTTCTTATCGTAGTAACATTTTCTTTGATTATACTTATGAACTTGGTTGTTTATAGTGATCAAGTGTTGAAAGTACAGCGGTAGTAATCCTCGCCTGATTTTAAAAATAAAAATCATACTCAAGAAGTATATTCTTTCGCTCACATTAAGCCAGTTAAGGGTCAACAGCATCACTCTTATAGGAGTATACCTATTACATTCTAGAACTATTCGCATACCTCTATTCATGAGCTTTTGAAGTGAGTTTTTTTGATTATCATTCATCAAATACAAAAGTGAGCCACAGTAATCAAAGTGCGGTTGTATAATGTAATAACTAAGTTGGCAACCTTGTCGGTCGTCGTTGTCTTGCTCTTACAGATTTTTCGGAAAATTGAAAGTCGGGTATTATATCTTGAAAACGGTTTTAAATTAATTTGAATAAAATGATCCGATACTTTTGGTGAAAAAAAAACTATTGTTAACACCAGATTGTTTTTGTTTCGGCGTGGAGAACTGAAATATTCGCAGCAACGTTGCCACGTTTTTTACGTTTAACCATGGACGGGAATGAAAAGTGTTTTAAATGTACCAAAGATATTAACGATATAGTATATTATTTTATATGGAGGAAAAGTAACTTTTCCTCCAAATAAAATATGCTGTTTTTTCTTCAAATGTCGAAAGATTAATGCAAAAACGTCTCTTTTTTAATAGTAATAATAATAATTATAATTATTATTAAAGATAAGTGGGTAGAACAAACTGTTCAAGATATTACATCACAAAACATTGAATTGGCAAAGAAGCTGAAAGGTATTTAAAATGCTCAAAGCAAAAAGCCTGCTTGGCCAAACTACGCGGATATAGCTAGTAAATCTAAACAAGCTGCAAAAGGAAGTTGAACAAACTTTAAACCAGGAGTATGTATTACATAGAACTAAGTTAAAGAAACCCAGAATAAGGATTGTAAATGTTTCTGTGGATATGTCGAAAGAAGACTTTGAAATGTGTTTAAGGGAGCAAAATGAATTCATAACAAGCGATGATGACGTCACTGTGACCTATATTAAGAAACATAAAAATAGTGACAGCCGAACAATATTTCTAGAATGTTCTCCAGGACTTTTTCACAAATGTATAAATGAAAAAAGAGTTTATATTGAGTGGGAGCGTTACAGAGTATTTGAAGATCTCATGGTGCCCAGATGTTTCAAGTGTCAACACTACTACCACAAGATTGACGAATATACCAATAAAACCATCTGTGAGTTCTGTATGGGTGAACATGACGTCAAAGAGTGTCCGAGACTATCTAAAGAGTGTGTCAACTGTGTAGAATCTAACCAAAAGTATAAAACAAAGTACAATACATCTCATGAGGCCAGTAACTCTGAATGTCCTTACAAATATTTACTCGACATAATAAAAGGTAAAATTGACTATGGTTACTGAAGTAAATCTATTAAATCAGCTGGACACACTTGAGACTAAGTTGCAAAATGGCATAAACTGTTGTGAATTGATACATTGCTATGTCCACAAAGATGCTAAGCATACTGCACTTAAACATTCGCAGCATACAGAAAAACTTTGATAATCTTCTAGCCTTTTTACATACTTATAAACTAAATTATAATGACATTATAATATTGAGTGAATGCTGGAAGGTGCATGGATGCTGATTCTTTTAACATCGAAGGTTATGTAAATTATTACAATAATGCAAGGTTTAATCAAAATGATGGTCTGTTCATCTTTCCCAAGCTGAGATTGAGCGTGGAATTTACCAATACTGAATTAGGAACATCAAAAGTAACTCTTACAAAATTAAAGTTCGAAATTGATGGGATATCATGTGGAATCACATGCTGTTACAGGCCGCCGTCTAGTGATGTTCAAGGCTTCTTGAATGATCTAGAGGTCTATTTATCAAATAATGCATGTGGTGAAATTGAAATCTTTATTGGTGATATTAATATAGATATTGTTACGTTTTTCCCGTGGGTTCTTAACAGAATTACAACTTTGCTATTTTCAACTAATACTCTCTTTATTCGCTACCACTGTATACAATTTAACACTCTATACTACTCTTATAACTTTACAACTAATATCTATTCAACACTCAATGATTAACTGAACTGAACTAACTAACATTCGCCTTAGGTCTGCTTATATATAATCTCAAATCTATCACGAATATTCGGGAAGTATTCCGAGGCCACTCTATATGATCTCGACGAGGCCATCGAGATAATTCCAGCTATCCCGAAACTTCGCGGTCGGCCGGGCGATGATTCATACAGACAGAGAAGCGAGGGACACGGCGCGGCGGCTAGTTCTATAGGGTAGCACAAAAACGTTCGGATGGTCCCATAGAATTAGCTTTGAGATCATATCGTGTCTTCATTCGGTCACTGGCTTTCTCCGTGTTTTCTCTGGCTAATTCATGGATGTATAGTAACTTTTCCTTAAGGGAGTCCGCGTAGTCTTGAATTTTCATATCCTGGTTGCCTGGCGTTCCGAATAATAGGTCGCTGGGTAAGCGGAGTTCTCTTCCAAATAAAACCATGGCTGGTGTTAGTCCTGTCGTGTCATGGACTGCTGATCGATAGGCCGTTAAAAATAGTGGTATGTGTTGGTCCCAATCCTTCTGATGTTCATCTACGACCTTTGACAAATGTTCTTCAATGCTCTTGTTAAACCTCTCAACCATGCCGTCTGATTGTGAATGTAAGGCGGTAGTCCGTGTTTTATGGATGTTGAGTAAATCACAGACTTTCTGGAAAACCTTGGATTCGAAGTTGCGTCCTTGATCTGAGTGCAGCTCTAACGGAACACCAAATCTGCTGAATAGGTTATTCACAAGGACCTCTGCTATGGTAACAGCTTCTTGATTGGGGATTGCAAAGACTTCAGGCCATTTACTGAAGTAGTCAATTGCCACTAAAATGTACTTGTTACCATTATTTGTTTCTGGAAAAGGGCCAGCTACGTCAATGGCGATACGTTCAAACGGTAGGCCCACATTATACTGTTTCATTTTGCCCCTAGATCTTGTTTTGGGTCCTTGGCTTGCGGCACAGGTTGAGCACTGCCGACACCACGACCTGGCAGTAGTTGACCCAGTAAAATCTGTCGCGAATCTTGTCAATCGTTTTGTTCACTCCGAGATGAGCACCAGACTTTCCATTATGAATTTCTTCCAGAACTTCCGATATCTTCCTCCCTGGTACTTCAACTTTTTGTTGGAAGAGAAAACATTTCTTTGGATTCAGTAAGAGCTGAGCATTCTTGATCCTAGTAAAAACTTCATGCAGGTTTTGTAGGTGCTCTTCGAAAGTTTTTCTTATTACCATTATATCATCAAGATAGACCAGGCATGTCTTCCAAGTGAGGCCTCGTAGAACAACTTCCATAAGACGCTCAAAAGTAGCGGGGGCATTGCATAGTCCGAAGGGCATAACTTTAAACTGATATAAACCACTTCCGGTAGAGAAGGCAGTCTTTTCCTTATCGTGTTCGTCAATGCCTACTTGCCAGTATCCGCTCTTTAAATCGAGTGTTGAGAACCAATGAGAACCTGCTAGTGTCGTCAACGTGTCGTCAATTCTGGGAAGTGGATAGCTGTCCTTCTTGGTGACGTCATTGAGCCTTCTATAGTCCACGCAGAATCTGGTAGTCCCATCCTTCTTGGTGACTAAGACAACAGGAGATGACCATGGACTTGATGACTCTTCAATAATTCCATCTTCAAGCATTTTATCCACTAAGGTGGTAACCTCTTGCTGCTTCGTCACTGGTAACCTTCGAGGGTGAGCACTCCCAGTGTCGATTTTATGTTTTATGATGTTCGTTCTTCCAGTATTGCCATTTTTCTTTTCAAAGGCTGTACTCTGCTCTTTGATAAATTGTGTAGCTCTCTTCAGTTCATCGGAAGACAGATGTTGCCACGACTTCTGGAAATGTTCTAGGACTTCCTTAGGTGATGTTGAGGGTGTCTGAACTCTTCGGTGCCAAACTTCAGAAGATTAAGCTTGTTGTCAAAAGAGAATCCATGTTGACCGATGAGATCCATCCCCAAAATAAATTCGTCTTCGATGTCAGCGACTAACACTGTGTGGTGTAGTTTAATTCGTCCCAGTTGAAGTTCGATATCCATTTCCCCAAGTACTTCAGCTGTCTCACCGGTAACTGTACGTAAAACTACATTCTTTGATATGGGTAGAACTTCTACTCTATTCACTCTGTTGGACCTTATCAAAGATATCGCCGCACCGGTGTCAACAGTAATTGTTATGGGTGTTCCGTTGATCTTTCCTGTAATTGTTAGACTGTCGGCGGCTTTTCCTAGGCTTTTTATGGAGACGATCCTGGGGGCTTTATCTTCTTTAGCCAACACCCGCCCCGCAATGTTGACTAATTGAAGTTTTCCCGATTTAACTTGGAGGCCCTAGCGTCTCTGGATGGAGATCTAGACCGTAGTTGTACTCGGCAGTCTCTTTTGAAATGCCCAGTCCTGCCACATCTATAGCACTGACTTGATGTATTTCGGTTACGTGGCCTATCTTCAATTGGCTCCCGGAATCTCCCTGTGGCCTGAAGAACTTCCGTTAATTTCTTCAAAATTTCGCCCATCTCAGTTAATTTCACAGCTGTTTGTCGGCTTTTCTTCCTGGATGGATACGGCCCTGATTTTTGGCTTGGAGATGTTACAGGCCGCCTCGATTTCTAGGGCTCGAGCCAAAGCTTCGCTGCTGTTATCAAATTTGGCTAGGCGTAGCATTTTCTGAGTTTCTGGATCTCTAATACCATCCACGAAATATTGGGCAGCAAGTTCCTCTTGAAATTCTTCTGTCGCTTCCGGGTAGGCCAATTGAATGAGAGGTCTAATGTCTGCCTCAAATTCTTGCAGGTTTTCACCAGGCTTCTGATGTCGGGACTTAACTTGTGCCTGATAGAGCTGTCTTCTATGTTGGTCGCCAAATCGTCTCTCCAGGACAGCTACAAGTATGTCATATTTACCCTGTTGGCTGATGGGAATTGTCTGCAGTAGTTCCCGGGCAGATCCACGAAGCGCTACCACAAGTGATGTAGCCATTTCTTCATTATTCCAACCGTTGGCAACAGCAGCGGCTTCAAATTGCCTTTTGTACATTGTCCAGGATGTTTGACCGTCATAGGGTGGAGGTTTAATATGTTGTCCTGTGCCGAATACCCTCTCGGTGGATCCTTGATTTTTTAGTCTGGAAACTTCTGCTTGTAGATTCTTCATTTCTTTCTGTACGTCTCCTACTTCTTTTTGTACAGTTACAACTTCTTTTTGTATATTGTTTACTTCTTTTTCAAATTTCTCATTTTGCCCGTCCAATATTTTCTGTAATATTCCTTGCTCGCCTACAATTACATCCAGCATCCGTTTCTGCAGCTGTTCCTGTTTTGCTTGCCTTCTACCTTCAGCCTCTTCCTGTTCCGCTTGCCTTTTATCTTCTTGATTTCGTAAAATTTTCTGAAGCCGGCCCTGTTCCGCTTGCCTTCTACGTTCATCCTGTTCCCGTTCCGCTTGTCTTTTATCTTCTTGATCTTGCAAAATTTTCTGAAGCCGGTCGTCCTGTTCTTTTTGCCTTTTATCTTCCTGGTCTTTTAAAATTTTCTGAAGCCGGTCCTGTTCTGCTTGTCTTTTGTCTTCTTGGTCTTGCAAAATTTTCTGAAGCCGGTCCTGTTCTGCTTGTCTTTTGTCTTCTTGGTCTTGCAAAATTTTCTGAAGCCGGTCCTGTTCATCCTCTTCCCGATCCGCTTGCTTTTTATCTTCTTGATCTTGAAAAATTTTCTGGAGCCGGTCCTGTTCTATTTGTCTCTCAGCATTTAGATTTTCCATGAAATCGGCCAACATTTTATTAATTTGCTCCATTTCTGCCGTTTGGTGCCTTGTATTGACCATAGAATATTATAAAATTTTACCAGAATCCACCAATCAAACGGTCTCGTTGACGTACTTGTACCTCTTCTTTCCTCGAAAAATACTTCACAAGTTCGGTCCCTTCACAATCCGACTTCTGACACCAAATGTTACGTTTTTCCCGTGGGTTCTTAACAGAATTACAACTTTGCTATTTTCAACTAATACTCTCTTTATTCGATACCACTGTATACAATTTAACACTCTATACTACTCTTATAACTTTACAACTAATATCTATTCAACACTCAATGATTAACTGAACTGAACTAACTAACATTCGCCTTAGGTCTGCTTATATATAATCTCAAATCTATCACGAATATTCGGGAAGTATTCCGAGGCCACTCTATATGATCTCGACGAGGCCATCGAGATAATTCCAGCTATCCCGAAACTTCGCGGCCGGCCGGGCGATGATTCATACAGACAGAGAAGCGAGGGACACGGCGCGGCGGCTAGTTCTATAGGGTAGCACAAAAACGTTCGGATGGTTGTTAGTTGTAACAATATACTAAAAAATCAGGATAATTATAACAAGAGGTATATGTCAATACTAAATATGTTTGGTTTTCAATCAATGATCAATGGCTACACTCGTGTCACTACAACTGCAATGTCCTGTCTGGATCATGTTTTTCTGAGAAATAAGATAAAGAATGTTTGTGACTCTAGTTCCTTCATCATGGAGTCTGACGTGCCTGATCATTTCCCTATAATGATTAATCTTAACATTAATATTAACAACAAAAATTATAATGAAACTGTCAAAAAAAGTGAGACATGGGTAACTGAAACTATTAAAGGCTGATTTTCATATATAGGACCGCGCACCGACTGTGCACCTACCATGTCGTTGTCACTGTAAATCAAAAAATTGTATGTTCCATATAAAACGCACTGAAGCTCTTATTTACATTTTCACATATAGGACTGTGCTACGACCTTCAATCCTATTGTGAAAAAGTAGAATACCTGCGACGGCCGCAGCATGGTAGGCGCACAGTCCTATATATGAAAATCAGCCTTAACTCGGTCACTTTTGGTAATTTAATAAAAGAGGTAGATTGGGGGGTGTTAGTGGGCTCTACTGATGTCGAGTGGGTCACGGAGCGGTTCTCCATTATCATAAGTGATATTGTTAAGAAATCCACAAAGTTTGCAAGCTTGAAATTTAAAAAAAAATAAGCCTTGGATTACTAATGGAATTGTTAACTCTATAAGAACCAGGGATCGAATGAAAAAACACCTTCTAAAAAATAAAACTAATCACAATCAGGAAGCATATAAAAGCTATAGAAACACCTTACAAAAGTTAATTAAAAAAACCAAATATGAATATTATAAATCTAAAATTGAAGAGAATTATTAGTTTAAGGTGGCCATTGTTACCCCCATTTTCAAGGCCGGAGATCCCACTAATATAAATAACTATCGTCCGATAAGTGTCATTAATAATTTTGCCAAAATTTTGGAGAAATGCCTGAAATCTAGACTACAACGGTTTCTTCTAAGAAATAATATTTTGTCAGCTCGACAGTTTGGCTTTGTAAATGGTAAAAGACGGCGGATGCCATGTATGAGCTCACAAAAAATTTTATTAACCACTTAGACAATAACGATTCCTGTTTAGCAGTGTTCTTGGATCTTGCCAAGGCATTTTATACGGTGCCACATGACACCCTATTGGATGTTCTTGGCGGCTATAGGCTTCGTGGCATCGTGTTGGATGTCTTTGCGAGCTATTTACGGGAAAGAAAACAAATTGTTCGAATAAATAATGAGTTTAGCGAACCCTTAACTGTTGAGATTGGGGTGCAGGGCACTGTTTTGGGACCGCTTCTGTTTGTTACTTACATAAGTTCTTTGACAGATATAGAGTTAGAGGGAGGCATTGTGGTATCATATGCTGATGACACAGCTATAATATTTAATGGACCGTCGTGGGGAGAGGTCAAGTTGCATGCTGAGAGGGGTATTTCAAGGATCATGGATTGGCTTAAAACTTTTAAATTAACACTGAATGTAGAAAAAACCAAGTTTATTGCCTTTTCCTTGACCTCTGCTAATCGCCCACATTTTGATATGCTTGTTGTTGATGATGATTGCATGGTTGGGGCAGTGAATTCAATTAAATACCTTGGACTGATATACATCTTAGATGGGATGAACATGTGTTAAGGCTTACCTCGAATATACGCAAATTAATATATAAATTTTATATACTACGGGAAATATTAAACAAAAACTTATTAACAATAGTATATAAGGCTCTTGTGGGATCATTGATCAGATATGGTTTGCTAGTTTGGGGTGGCCTGTACTCAAATGCTTTAAAACAATTAAATACTGTTCAGAATTATATACTGAAAGTGATTAACGGGAAACCTAAGCTGTACTCAACATCCCTACTGTATGATGAGCAGACACTCAATGTTAGATAGCTATACATATTTGTTGTCTGTGTATATATCCATGTTCGTCCTGATTTGCTGAACTTGGTTAATCATTCTTATAGCACCAGAAATAAGGTTAATTTACACTTGGAACTACCTATTGGAACTAAAAATATCATTCATCAATATATTAATTACTTAGGTCCAAAGTGTTACAACCTTGTACCTGGTGAGGTTAGAGGGATTAAACAGAGACATTTGTTTAAAAAGCAATGTATTTCGTTCATTGTAAAAAATAATGATAAATTTATGCAGCTTTTCTAAAATTTACTCACTTTGTTGGTGGTTGTCGATTGTGTGTGTATTGGATATTTTAGGTTAAGGAAATTGTTACTACAGTACTTATTTGACAGGAAAATGGCAACACTGCCTTGAATGTCAGATTATGGCATATTTGCACATACGGGTGTTCAGTCACCTAGGTGCAATATAACTATGATGAGAGTTCTCTAATGATGTTAAAACTAAATTAAGTACTTGATGCTGTTAGTCGTTAAGTGGATTGTTAGAATTGTCAAATTGTTGATGTTTGAATTTAAAATGTTATTAATTACTATGATGTTGGTTACAGCACGTGATAAATGTATTTTTTTAAATAAATAAAATTAAATAAATAAATTACTTATCCACCCACTCAGTTCAGTAGAAAGTTATGTCACAATACAAACGACTTACGATACGCTAATCAAAATGAAGCAAGTACGGCACTGCATAGAATACATTTAATGACCCTGTCAGTTCTATATTTACGGGTCATCAACACAACAAATAAAAAAAAATCACAACAGACAACTGATAGACGGAATTTCATTGAAATTCTCCACGAGATGTGTGGAATTTATTTCGCAGTTTTTTGTTAAAAACTTTGTTGTCTGACCATTTATGAGTTTTTTGGAACCATGCATCCAGTTTAAGTTTTCAACAATTAGTTTTTCATACACATAGTCACAAAATCCACCTTTACACAAAATTTTAAAATTCTTGACCCACTATAGCTGTTGATTTTACGATCTGAATCACGACCGACGTTTTCTCAACCGATCGGCAAATGTATTGTAATTGTAAAGAAACATTTTTATGAAATGGTGAATCTTCCAGACCTATTTTTACAAGAAAACATAATTGGATCAAAACTCTTAAACCATAAACAGTCAGTATTATCTTAGATCTAAACTAAACGCTCCTCTGCATGACACCAATAGGACATTCCACGCATTAATGTAAGCATTTGTTTTTGTATTACAAATATACTCTACGCTCTTGAATTTGATACGACATAAATAATACCAAATCTTGCAAGACTCAAAATTCGCAAGTTTTCCAGCAACTTGTCGGACGACATCGACACAAGGGATTTTTATTCGTTCTGCTACTCTATGTAAAAGTTAGTTATCTATTTAATTATTTGCTCCCCCAAGTACTTATAATGAATTAAACGCGAACAAGAGAAAACCCATTTATTTTGGCCAAAGGGCTACTTATATTCCCGTTAGTTATGTACAAAATAAATAAACTTCAATGTGTTACAATATCATTTGGATCTAACAAGGTTATTTTTATTTTCAGATCAGAGTATCCTATACACGGTTTTCCACGTACTTTGGAATTCCTCTATATAAATGACATTCAACGCTGCGGCCTAGACAAAGGTGTGCTACAGCTGAACAGACTTAAAATTCTGGATTTAAGCAACAACCGAATAGAATATCTACCTGAGGAACTCAACAAACTTCCTAACTTAAGGGAATTGAATATATCTCATAACTTATTTGGTAAAAGCTCTCTTAAACAATGGCAATGGATAGGGGGTTGTCTATCAAAAAGTTTAAATTTGTTAGATTTGAGTCACAATGACCTGAAATTCCTTCCAGATCAGTTGATCAAGTTGCACAACCTTACAACCCTACACTTAAGTCATAATTATCTTAAAACTTTACCTGCAGGAATTGGAAGTTTAAAAAGTTTAAAAATTTTCTCTGCTTCAAACAATGCGCTCACAATTTTGCCAGGCAGTGTCAAGAAACTTAGGCTACAAACCATCGACATATCCAGTAATAGTTTTGCCCAGAATGTACCTAATGGGGCTGGTATTTTCTCTAAAACGTTGCAAGTTTGTTCTCTAAAAGAATATACTGCTAAAAAAGTATTGTGGGCAATGCTTCCGTATCCCAAAGGGTCTCTACCTCAAACTCTTATAGACTATCTGGACTATGCAAAATATTGTGTTTGTGGCAAGGCATGCTTCACAGTCTTTCTGAGACAGACCCATAATTTATTGTTGTCGAACATCTCAGAAACTGTCAATACTATAGCTAACGAGACAGTTTATGTTCCTATCGATTGTTACTTTTGCAGTTTAAGATGCTTCAATTTGGCTTCCTATAGTCGAAATCGGAACCCGATAGTTAGGTAGGACGCGGTTGATTTTAGTTAAATGTGGATTGTTGGAATTTTTTTTTTTCGAAAAAAAAACGTTAATTTCATAATTACATGTGATTGCGGTGGTTACGTACACCCAATTGTACTTGAGGTGGTTGTATGCGATACGTAAGTACAGTTAGAAGTATTTCACTAAATAAAGCCAATTTGTCTTTTTCTCGAGCATATCGGTGAAAACTCATGATCATTTCTTTGTTATGATGTTAAATTCATTTAACATTTATACTTAAAATTATATTGCAGCAGTATTTGACATTAAAATCATTTTTCATGTCAGTATAAATTTTGTATATATAAATTAAGTTCGATTTTAGGATTTATATTTTCTGTGCCTTGTATATTTTTATGTGTAAATAGCATTTTCTATTGAATCATTTTATTATTCTAATGCGTAAGGTTTACATGGACTTATTTTAATAACATACAGTTTTTACGTGTTTCATAGTTATAAGAAGTCGAGGTATTGTATTTTGATGTATTTGAAATTTTTTCCAATATCTAAACGTGTGTTAAGCTGCTTTTCTAACCTAAAAAAAAAATACATTTTATAGCAAATTTAAATATTGAGCGTTATCCTATTTAGATTTAAAATATTATAAGAGCTATGTTTTCTTTAGAAAGTAGAGCTATTATTGCTACTATGACTACATACTTATAAAAAGGTTCAAGTTCTTAATAGAACTTATCGCTATCGTGATTCCTTTTAAACATGGGTCATTAAATGAAATTAGCGGCTAATACTTTTTGCCGATTTCAGAACCAAATGAACAGACAGTACCATGACAATGGAAAGAATGTGCTATTTAGTTAATCTCTTTAATTTAGCTAACCACACCCGTTAGTATTTTAATAAATAATGGCTAGTTATTGACAAAAGCTTCCCATTCCTTAAAGTACAATTTAAAAAAACTTTGATGTAGATATGTTCTATATTGTTGTGGAGGATTCATGCTTTAACTTACAGATTTTTGGGGTTTCTCTCCACTATCTTTTTGAACTTGTTATATAGACCCTCTTCGGCTCTGGCTCCAGGATGTAAACAGCACAAGTGCTAGTTTAGTGACCCTAATGAAATACCTAGATATCAGGTCAAGTCAAATAAGCTTTATTATCATAAGATGTTATCTTTTCGACAAAGCATGGTAGGTATTACAAGAATATAAAAAATACATACATAAAATTGAATATAAAATCAAAACAAATCTAGTCATGGAATTTAAAACTGCATAAAATTCGTTAAAACTGTTAACAGTCATTTAAATTGCACTCGGCATTACAAAGTAAAAAACACAAAAAAACAACAAAAAAAAAAACAAGCAGAAAAGATCGCTGTAGTACTCATCAAAGCCATAGTAAGCCCTATCAAGCAACAGACCCTGAACCTTTTTTTTTTAACATCTTAGGGTGGGACAGGCCCTGATTCTTTCCGGAATATGGTTGTATACTTTAATACCTTCATAAATAATTGAGTTTTTCACCAAGGATGAGTGAAGAATAGGAAGAGGTAGGAGGTAGGTTATGTCTCTGCCGTGTTGTATAGGTCACATTGTTAGATTGGAGCTCTTGCCGATGGTTATAAATAAGACATGCTGTTTCTAATATAAATAGACTGTACAAAGTTATAATATTTTCTCTTTTAAATAGAGGCCGACAAGAATCTCTATTAGTCGAGTCACACAAATATCTAACAGCCCTTTTCTGAATAGGGAAAATTGAATTCAGCAAGTACTGGCTTGATGCTCCCCAGAAATAAATACCGTATCTTAGTCTAGATTCAATAAGTGCGAAATATACTGTTTTTGCCATGAACTGTCCCAGTTGACTACAAGCAAGTCTAACAGCATAACACCCAGAAGAGATCTTTTTGCCAAGTGCCATAATATGTTCATCAAAATGTAGTCTCCCATCAATAGTCAGTCCAAGAAACTTAGTTTCAGACCGGCTCTCCATATAAAGATTGTCAAAGGTAATATTAAGTTGGAGATTTGACTTAAAATATACAATATTAGTCTTAGCAAGGTTCAACAGAAGAAGATTAGAACTGCACCAGGATTTAATCTTCAGAAGATCTGCGGATATTAACCCAGTCAGCGTCCGATTATCCATGCAATGCCATAAAATTGTGGTATCGTCTGCAAAAAGGGTGAATTTGCCTATGATGTCCAATAAGGTTAGATCATTTATGAAAATTAGGAACAAAAGGGGGCCCAGAACAGATCCTTGAGGAACACCCCAACAATTTTCCAGAACTTGAGACTGAGCAGAACCAACACAAACTTTTTGAGAACGCCCGGATAGATACGATTCAAGCCTTGATAGTCCTACCCCTCTAAATCCATAATGGAAGAGCTTCCGCAACAAAATTCCGTGACTCACGCAATCAAATGCCTTCGCAATGTCACAGAAAGCCGCCGCAACAACTCCCCCATCATTGATCCCCGAGTAAAGCCCCTCCAAGAACTCAAAGATTGCATCACTCGTATTTCGATTTTGCCGAAATCCAAACTGATACCAGCTTATCCAGGAAGGTCAACATACGGTCTTTAACCAGTTTTTCAATGATTTTAGAGAGGCTAGACAGGAGCGATATTGGTCTGAAATTGGATGGATCCTCTGAATCACCCTTGTGTATAGGTATAACTTTTGCAAGTTTAAGACATGAAGGAAAAATTCCAAACTGCCAAGACTAATTAATAGCATGTACCAATCTCAGAAGAACACTGTTTGGTAAATTTATAAAAAATTTGATTGATAGGCCATCATCTCCTGTGCTTTTCTTGTTTTTAATTGTTGACATAACTCGTTTTAACTCATCTAAATCTGTAGGGACAAAATAAAAAGTATCACCAACTTAAGTCTCATTTTTTAGGTATTTAAGAGGGTCGCAATTTTGAATAATATCTTTGGTAAGATTGTCCGCTACTGAGCAGTAAAATTTGTTAATTAGATCAGGTGAAAGGTCTGTCTCAACTCTCTTTTTGTTTATTAGCCTACCTTTTTAGACGGTTTTGATAATGCAACGCCTTGGCGTGCCGTATAAGCTTCCTATGTAATGATCGGTACCTATTAAAGTATGCATTAAAGGTCAAGCTACTTGTAAATTTTCTTATATAGTGAAGAGATCGTAAATTTTTAGAGGATATTTTAATACCTTTGGTAAACCAAGGTTTTTTATTATTTATTTTGATTTTTCTGAGTGGAAAACCTATATGAAAATTTTGTATCAAAATCCTATGAAATTCCTCAATAGGGTTATTTGATGTAATCTACCTCTCCAGTCGGTCCTAAGACATGACTGATAAAACTTACTATAGCTACGCTCACTAAATACTCTACACACTCTAAACCCTGATTTTTTAAAAACAGGAACCGAGACAAACTTACACAGAACTGCCTCGTGATCAGACAATGCAGCATTAACCACCGAACACTGAGCTGAACTAAATCCACTCGAACAGACATAATCAATCAAACTTGAAGAATATTAAGAAACGCGAGTAGGACATTCAACATGCATTTGTAAATTAAGACACTTAAAAAAATTTGACAACCTAACTGTTGCAATTGAATTTGTATCTAAAAAATTTATATTAAAATCTCCAGTGAGTCACAGATGAGGAGGAAGGAATCAGAGATAAAAGTGTGTCTAGTTTACTTAGAAAAATATTTTCATCTGATATAGGTGATCTATATATGCAAATAATATATAATTTTTTTGTTTTTGAAAAGATAATTGTAAATTCAAAGACTTTCTCCTCGAGTAGGTCATTATATATAGTAATAGGTATAAAAGAATTGGCACTTAAGAATTTGTTATTTGCTAGAATCATGCTGCCTCCATGAGATGATGTAGTCCTACAGTATGAAGCTAATATTGTATAATCAGTTATATCTACAATTTCGTCCTCTCTCAGCCAGTGCTCAGTGATACAAACCAAACTGGGAAAATCACAACTTTCAATAAACAAAGACAATTCATTACCTTTGTTTCTCAATGATTGAATGTTTAGTAGGAGAAGGGACAGACATGTAACATCCAAATGAACTAAGTTCCCGGCAGTATTTCTGTTAGAGTGGGAAAATTTAAACTATCATTTTCTGATGAACAATCACCCCCTTCTCCAACTTTTTATTTTTCAGAAAGATCAATAACATTATTCTGGTCAACATTAACTTGGCCAGCATCCAAGCTTGAAACTTTATCATTAATGCTTACAAAAACTAGGTTTTTTTTTTTAATTTTTTGCGACATTATAATATGCAACAATCTTTCACAAATATCTTTCTTTTTCATAGGGGAGAAACCATTAAAAGTATCTAAGAAATGAAAACTGCCTTGTACACAACAATTCAACCTATTCAAATAATTTTCAAGCTTAGAATTAAATTTTGATATTAGAGTAGTTATTTTAGGAAAAATAGGGAGAACAGAAAGAACTATTACATTTGTGTGGGTCATGTTTTTTAGTTTATTATTTATTTCTCTAAATAAGGGAACTTTTTTCTGATTCAAGTCGTTAGAACCCGCTATAATTATTAGATAATCGTTTATAGAAAAGTTCCGTGTTAAATCATCACTATTTTCCACAACATTCATAAACTTGGCATAAGGTTTGACAAATGATTGGATATTAAGATTCCCAGACATGCTTTTTAATACATTACCCAAATTATACCCTCTTTGGTCACTTAGAATAAGAACCTTTTTAAATTCTGTTTTATTGGTCACATGGATATAGGGATTTTGCTTTTCATTTACTACAAAGCAGTCGTCATTCTTTGGTGGTTCAGGTAACTTCACATTCACAGGACCCAGTGGAACAGAACCCAACGCGCACTTGATAGAGTCAGCACTAGGACTATCAGCACCAGCAAAAGTATCCAAGTCGTTCTTTAGTTTGCTAACCTCGTTCTCCTTAAAATAATTTTGGATATTGGTCACTGACTCAGTCTGTGATTTCAAGGCACTTTCTAAGGATTCTTTTTCAGCAACCAAAGTGAGTATTTGCTTTTTAAACTGTACAATCTCTGTTTTTTGCATGTTCAAAGATTCAACCAGGCTTTTCTCTGTTTCAAAAACTTCATCTTGAAAATCTTGAGTTTTTTGTCTTTCCCTTTTATATGCATTTTCAAGAGTTTTAAGCTCAGTTTTCATAGTTTCAACTTGTTCCTTCAGATTCGCTATTAACTCCTCTTTTTCTACCTGTAGATTTTCATGCTGGTCGTTCTTTTCTTCAATCACAATCTTCAGTAAATGGTTTTCCTCCTGTAGTTTTTCCAACTCATCTCTTAACGGGTTTGGCAGTTGGTTATTTTCAAAAAGTTGTCTACAATCGAATGAGCAATATATTTTCTGGCTGGACAGTTTAACATGATACCTGAAATAATGAGTAATTTGTATTAATCAGTATTACGCGAAAACTAACCAAAATTATGTCTTCCTTCTAGTTTTTTCCATCTTATAGCTTAAGGTTTAACAAAACTTTTGATATGCATCACAACTATTATACACATATATATAACACACGATAAAAAAACAAAACTTTACATAGAATTAAACACCTCAACACTCTGCGAATCTGCGTAATCTTCAACGTTTCAAGAAAAGGCAAAAAACTAAAAATGAAAATGGTTAGTAAATACAATAAAACAGTAAAAAGCTCTTGCAGATTGTCAAGCTTTGAATTGACTTTGACAAGATGACAATTATAATGCCATAATTAATTACTGGTTACTGGTCTTTAGTGTGATATTGAGGTGTTATTTGGTAAATTAATTTATTTTTGAACAATTTGGTGTTATTCGCTTAGGAAGAATATAATGATTTTTGTTGAAAGGATTAGTTAATTTTTAAGTGTCCCTTATCAAGTTCAGTTTTTAGCAAAGGTAACCATGTTCTATTAAAACTGACAGAAGATGAAGCAACACATTCATCTTTATTTAATAAACTTAAAGCACTTTTTTTAATTTTACGTTTTTTAGATGAAGGCTCCTTTCCCAAAATACTTGAATAGTATTCTGTGATTGTTATCAAATGCATGTTGACAAATATGTGATTTGTGGAATTGTGTATTTTAAATATAAGTTTGGTGTTCTTTTATACGTTTTGATAATGGTCTACAGGTTTCACCTATATAAAATTTATTGCATTCACATGGTATTTTATAGATAACATTTTTTGAAGTTTCATTTTCATTGAGTGGTTTTGTTTTTGTTAGTTTGGATCTAAGGGTATTTTCTGGTTTGAAACTAGTACGAATATTAAATTTATTACCTATTCGTTTTATTTTGTCTGATAAACCAGGAATATAAGGAATAAAGAGGTTCGTAATAGGTCTATTTTGATTTTGTCTAATAATTTTGATAAACAAAAACGTATTCATATAAATAAATTTAATAATACCATTCAAGAAAAATTAAACAAAGAAATTTCTATTGCCAGAAATAACGGTTTTATTGAAAAAAACTGTAATCAATTTGTCTGATAGAGTATTATCCGATGTTGATAAACTTGTTCTTTCTAAAGGTTTAAATTACTCAGTTACACCTAAAATCGTTCCTAAGTTTGATATCACTTCAGCAATTGAAGAAACAGCACAAAACTGCCAGAAGAACATAAAGACGAATTTAGAATTATAACTAAAATAACACTAGAAAAACCATTTAAAATTAAACAAAACTTAACCTACACAGAACAAAGAGCATTACAAGCATTAAAAAGAGATAACACTATTAAAATTCTACCAGCCGATAAAGGTAATTCAACTGTAATAATGAATTGCATTACTTACGATGAAAAGATAATGTCTCTTTTAAATGACGGTAATTACTCAATATTAAATAATGATCCAACAGAACGTATTGAGAGACAGATATACAATATGTTAAAAAAACACAAAAATCAATTCAATGACATAGAAAGATTCAAACGGACACCACACAATAGTAAAACACCTCATTTTTATGAAGTAACAAAAATACATAAACTAAATATTCATCTACGTCCAATAGTCAGCTGTATAAATTCCCCAACACACCCAATCGCTAATGCCCGTATTCTCCGTAGCGTTGTAAACCGGCTTAAAAATAAAGACATCTTAAATTACTGTTTTCGTATTCGCCGTTGTTAAAAAGCCAGTTAAGCTCAATTAACTTTAAGCCTAAAATATTGAAGGCTTAAGTACAAGTACAAGGCTTAGCCTGCGCAGTGTAGTGTTGTTTAGAAATTATAAATTTCCCTCAAACCTCTAGTACATTTTTTGTTGCCTCCAGTGTAAATAAATATGGAATTAGAAGAAGAAATATTTATTGAGGATGATGGGGATATTTTGGATATAATAGACCTTGGATTTCCCAGGAAGATCTATCAACGAGAGAATCATTTTGAAAGCTTGGACGACTTATCATTTTTCAGAAGGTTTCGCTTACACAAGCCGACAGTTTTACATGTTCTACAACAAATAGAACATAATTTAGAGTATGATAATGATTTGTAAGTTTTTTCTTACAAATATCACATTTTTAGATTTAGGGTTCGCATAGCATTGATGATAACTGCTGCAGTTAGGAATTGTTTTAGGAATAACAGCATTTCTCCTATAAATCAGCTATTAACAACCCTTCGCTTTTTTGCTACATGTAGTCATCAAAATACAATTGGGGACTTCATGGGGATGCATCATACCACAACATCAAAAATAAGACGAAAAGTATCCTATGAAATTGCTATGCTAAGACCTCATTATATGAAAATGCCATCACGCCAGCAGATTATTCACACTCAAAATGAATTCTATCACATTTGTCACTTTCCTCGAGTAATTGGGTGTGTAGATGGAAGTCATATAAAGGTTCAGTCACCTGGTAAGTATAATTTCTTGTATTTGTCCAAGCTAGGTACATTCTTATCTAGATTTTTATAATGAATTTGTTCAGGTTTAGAAGTTCTTATGTTTCTGAGGAGAAGATGGTGAAGTCTTTCGAAATAGGAAGGGTTTTTTTTTCTATCAACACCCAGGTTATTTGTGATCATAAACTAAATATTATGGACATAGTAGCTCGCTGGCCTGGCTCCGCACATGACATGACAATTTTTATTAACAGCCATGTCAGGGCACGGTTTGAAGCAGGAGAATTTCCAGCTAGTGTCTTTCTTGGTATGCCAGCTAGATAAGATTATTTATTATATTTAATAAATTTTTTGCAAGAATGTGTCAAAAATCTTCTATTTTAAAATAATGTATTATCCTCTGGTGCTGTGTAGTTTTTGAAAGAAACACTGTTATTGCTATTATATAAAGATATATTATTTCTAGGTGACAGTGGATATACTTTGAGGCCATATCTACTAACGCCCTTGCTAAATCCAGCAAAGCCAGAAGAAAACAGGTATAACGAAGCCCATATAAGGACAAGGAATACGGTAGAAAGAACTTTTGGAGTATGGAAAAGGAGATTTCCTGTGCTGGCATATGGCTTAAGATGTAATATGGATACAACTTTGTTAATTATAGTTGCTACTGCTGTATTATATAATGTTGCCCAGGCTATGAATGAAAACATGCCTCCACCTCCTGAAAATATTAATGCTGAAGAGCTGAACTATTTAATTGGTCAGGGTGATATTGAACCAGTACCCATTTATAGGGCAAACAATAATTATAATTACAGAGCAGTAATGATAAATTATTTTTTTAGAAACTTGTAAATGTTTTTCTGCTGTCTATAAAAATTTTGATATAGATTTATATCTATATTTATATAGTCTTATGACTGTACTTGACTTATTTATGAACATAATAAAATAAGCACTAAAACTTAAGAATCTTTTATTTCTACATATTTCAATTACCACATCGCACACTCAGTTCAATAGTGCCACAACTACATAATGCAGTTAGGGCAAGATTGAACTGGGAGTATCTAAACTAAAAAAAAATTAGAAAAAGAGAACAATTATATTTTGCTTTTGAACATAGTAATAAATCATTATGTTACAAAATGCATATTCTAAGTAGTACTTATTACACTATACCAAGCTGTTTTTTCTTTAACAATATGTCCAATTGTAATGACTCAATTTCTAGTTTTTTTTTCTTTAAGTTCGCTTCATGATCGATATCTGCCTGTTGAATTTGTTTCTCCACAAGCGTCAGGCGCTTGTCCATTAGTAAGTCGTACTTCTGTGCAACTATTGACGATGTTAATGTTTTGACCATACCTGTAGGGCGTCTTCGGCTTGCTGTTTTTAAACCATTCTAAAAATAAAAATTAATATTGTGTAACTATCGTTTTTTACAACCGACCAGAAAATAAGCACTTTCTAGATAATTTTAAATAAAATAGCTATATATATGTAAATAAATAATAGAAAGTATTATTTTTGCAAATTCATAGATAAATATTTCAAATTTTCCATTACTTTTCTTGAGAAAGTTTGTCAGTAATCAATATGAATAAAAATAGTATAAAGATAATTTTATTGAAAGAACAGGTCTTCATTTTGCTAAGTAGTTAACAGCTATAGGTACTGTTAATAGAGTAAATGACACTTTAAAAGTAAATTTTGGCACAATCAGTGAATCGTTAAAAAATA
This sequence comes from Pissodes strobi, assembly GCA_016904865.1. Lineage (NCBI taxonomy): Eukaryota > Metazoa > Arthropoda > Insecta > Coleoptera > Curculionidae > Pissodes > Pissodes strobi. Next base: position 28,545 of record MU183751.1, read on the forward strand.
GTAGTAAATAATAATTATTTTATGCCAACCCGTCACACATATTTTAACCTAATTGTTAGTTGCAAGTTGCAAATACAAAAATCAATTTACTAAAGCTTACATCCTCCATTTTTCTTGTTTTGGATTCTAATACAGGATTTTTTGCTCTTGTCAAATCATTTGGTGTGTGATGTTTCCAGCTTGGTCCTGCTTTTACCTCTGCATCTACCTGCGGTTGTTCTTTATCTTCATATAAACTTTGCTGTATATGATCCTGAAAAAAAAGTATAAATATAAATTTCATTTTTGAACTGGTGCTAAATAAAACTGGGTAAGGTAAAGTTAAAACTAACAAAAATTTAATGTTGTTACACAAAAACCCTTGGGCTAGGGTACCTACTGGATACTTTTTTAAATAAAAAATTGTCAGTTAATACTTTGCCACTTACCGTGCCTAAATTATCTTCCTCATCCTCAAAAACATATTCGATGTTTGCTGATTCACTGGAAGCTGGTGATTTCATGACATCGTTATCACAAGGGTTATGTAGTCCATGTATAGTTTTTTCATTCACAATAGATAGCAAAATAGTATCAATCTCATCACCATGCTTAGGTACTTTTGGAGGCGGTCCCCCACCAGTGAGAAATATTTCCTTTTTTTCTTCTGCAACTTTTTTTCAAATTTCTTTTTTCTTATTCGCATACAATTTCTTTAAATTGCTACTTTCTCTATAAACATTGGAAGGACTTACTGAATTAAACTCCTTTTCAATGAGTTTCCAAGTTTCCTCTCGTTTCTGTAGGGAAGCACGGTCAGTTTTTTTATCTTCCAAGATTATTGCGTATTTATCAGCAATTAATCTGAACAAAAACCCCTTTTCTGACTGGGTGAAATTAGATGTTCTCTTTTTTCCATCCATTTTCTGCCAAATGTAGCACTTGCACAAACTACGCGTGAAGTTATCGCTGCTGGAGCTCGTTGCAGCGGCCATCAAACTATTAGAAAAAGAAGAGAGAAAACGCAACGTTGCCAAATCTTAAGAAGGCTTAATTAAGCCCTCTTATATGTTTTACGGTGCTTGCCAAATTTTATTTAAGCCAGCTATAAGATTAAAGGAGGCTTAAGTTAAGCCTGCTTTTTAACAGAACGGAGAATACAGGCATAAATATCTACTCAACATTCTTAATCCACTTGCTAGCAAGACTAACTCATATATAAGAAACAAAACATTTTTAGAGAAACTATCACAAATTAATTTAAATCCTAACGATACTCTGGTAAGTTTTGATGTTGTTAGTCTATTTACCAATGTACCTGTTGATAAAACTTTAAATATTGTAAGAAGTAAATTAGCAAATGATACTAACCTTGGTGAACGTACAAAACTTAGTATTGACACAATACTCGAATTACTTACTTTTTGCGTAAAAACTACTTATTTTCAATACAATACCAATTACTATCAACAAAACAATGGTATTGCTATGGGTTCGCCTTTATCACCTTTAAAGTAATATTTTTATGGAGGATTTTTAATTAAATTTTGTTGAAAATTATCAATATAAACCTTTAATTTGGTGGCGTTATATAGATGACATTTTTTTCAATTTATTCATATATCGAACATTTTCTTAACGATTTTCTAAATCATATTAACACCAAAGAACCCACAATGAAATTCACTATAGAAAGATAAATTAATGAACATCTTTCATTTCTTGACATTCTTATAAAAAAAGACTTGAATAGTTTTGAAACAAAAATATACAGGAAACCTACACATACAAACAGATATTTAAATTTTAATTCAAATCACCCAATAATGGTCAAAAAGGGGGTCATAAAAAGTCTATATGATCGAATGAAAATTATTTGTAATAATCAAAATTTCAACACAGAAAAAGAATTTTTAACCAATGTTTTAATTAATAATAACTATCCTATTGATTTAATTGAAAAATGCTTTATTGATTTTGAACAGCCAAATATTAGACAAAATCAAAATAGACCTATTACGAACCTCTTTATTCCTTATATTCCTGGTTTATCAGACAAAATAAAACGAATAGGTGATAAATTTAATATTCGTACTATTTTCAAAACAGAAAATACCCTTAGATCCAAACTAACAAAATCAAAACCACTCAATGAAAATGAAACTACAAAAAATGTTATCTATAAAATACCATGTGAATGCAATAAATTTTATATAGGTGAAACCTGTAGGCCATTATCAAAACATATAAAAGAACAAACACCAAACTTATATTAAAAATACACAATTCCACAAATCACATATTTGTCAACATGCATTTGATAACAATCACAGAATACAATGGAACACTTCAAGTATTGTAGGAAAGGAGCCTTCATCTAAAAAACGTAAAATTAAAGAAAGTGCTTTAATTTTTATTAAATAAAGATGAATGTGTTGCTTCATCTTCTGTTAGTTTTAATAGAACATGGTTACCTTTGCTAAAAACTGAAGTTGATAAGGGACACTTAAAAATTAACTAATCCATTCAACAAAAATCATTATATTCTTCCTAAGCGAATAACACCAAATTGTAGATATATAAAACTTCAAAAACAAATTAATTTACCAAATAACACCTCAATATCATACTAAAGACCAGTAACCAGTAATTAATTATGGCATTATAATTGTCATCTTGTCAAAGTCAATTCAAAGCTTGACAATCTGCAAGAGCTTTTTACTGTTTTATTGTATTTACTAACCATTTTCATTTTTAGTTTTTTGCGTTTTCTTGAAAACGGGAATAGATTTATTTCCCGAAACGTTGAATATATCTAGGTATTTCATTAGGGTCACTAAACTAGCACTTGTGCTGTTTACATCCTGGAGCCAGAGCCGAAGATGCTCTATATAATAAGTTTAAAAGGATAGTGGAGAGAAACCCCAAAAATCTGTAAGTTAAAAAAACTTCTCATGAAGTCTAGATTTCCTTTTTTAAAGGAAACTGGCACATTTGGTGAAATGCAAATTGATGTATTTACTAATTCGATGTTAAAACATATATTACAAAATTTGTGATTTGATATTGTGATACAGTAGCGATTTTGTTCTAATACTACAAACAACGTCTTTCGCTATACCAATGAGTAGTAGGTATGACATAGCGTTTTTATTGAATCTAGTCATCAAATGTATTATTTATTCTAAATTTGAGAATTTTCAAAACATTACCCAATGAATCACGAAAAAACATTAAATTAGACATATTTCTTTACCTTGACCATACTATGATTACAGGGACGTCAAATAAAGAACTTGTTCGATCGATCCATTACAGTTTTCAGTTGCGACGAAAAGTTTTTATTTATTAAGATTTATATTTATGATCATTTTAATTTAAGAATAAACATGACCAAATTTCTACAAGTGAAATTGTCTTAATTTTAATAAATAGTCACTAATGGCAGTTTGGAAGAACGAATCATACGTTTATCTGTTGTCCTTTAGGTGACCAAGTCGTTTACTAAGTATGACAGAGTAAGGTGAAACAAATACTTTTGATTTTATTTATAGCTTGTTAATGTAATGTTAAGTTTTAGACACATTTCTGTGATGTTATATCTACAATTAATTTCATTGTTCCAGTTTAGATAAATCTCGTTGAGTTTTAGACACATTTAGTTTATCTAATACAATCAATTTTTGTCCAGCCTGCAGTATTTTGAGCTGATGTGCATGGTGTAGACAATATGCTAGCTGCTACTTGTGATAAATCACTTTTTTGGCCAAAAACCTTCCACAGTCATATTTAAACTCCGGTCTGAGTCTCATACAGATATTCTTCATAGCCTTACATGCCCACTTTTTCAATCATATTTTTCTCAATGTTTGTGAGAAAGTTTAGCAAAAAAAAAGTAGTCAAATTCGTCAATTTCAATGAATGCTTGGCATTCTTTAGTTTGGGTTAGGATCCATTTGGTTAATGATTCTAAAAAGACTAAAAATGATTTTATATTTTCACAAAATTCTTCATCTACAATAGTGTTGGAAAAACTTCGAAATAAATCTTGCTTTTTCGGCACGTATAAGCATATTTTCTGTTTCCTCATGAACTGCTAAGGACTCTAGAACTGTTCTACTTTTCATAATACTTTCAAAACATTACTTTGTCTAGCCCCATCTTTTTGCTACGGGGAACTACCTTTTTCAGACTTTAGTAAGTCCTCAATGAATATGCGAATGCAGTCTGCTGTGCATCCATGTTCGGTGAGATGTGGTTATTTTTGTGTTACTTGCTCCACCGCTTTTTCTGCTGGCAACTATGTTTATAGGGAATCCGCTCCTAAAATGATACATATAAATTAAAAGTCAGTGTTACAAAAATTTTGCTTGAACCAAAGACATTTAACCTAGAAGAGAAGGGACAAATGGTTGTTTGTTTTCACTCAACATGGAGTCACATTCTAAGGTCGATAGACGTAGCCAAATTTAAAGTTTACCAGTTACTGTAAGAAATGACCCAGGAAAGAGCAAATAAACTAGTAAAAAAAAAACGATACACCAGATCTATTGATTTGTTTTTCGATGCTGTCTCCATAATCACATATTTTTTTCATAACGAATTATAACACTAAATAGCTATTTTCTCCGTTTTTGATCCATCAAAAACCGATTCTGTTCCTACATGCCGATCCGATAATGCCGCTTCCCTTTGTTTCACCTTGTTTTACGCCGAAAATATTTATAGTATGCGAAGAATAAATAACTCTATTCTTGTGCGCGTAGTAAAGTAAGTGCACCAATAAAATGAGAGCATTGAAGGTCGATAACACCAAAGACAGTAAATGAAACACAGTAGTACAGTGGCGGGGATCATATATTATTAGACATTTAATAAATGCATGCATGCTATATACCTAATACAGGTACTTCCGGTGTTTAAAATAAATAAAATATATATTTTTAAGCAGGTCTGATTGTTTATTAAATTTATACAATAGGTTAATAAAACTTACATAATTTACTAGTTTAGTAAATCTAAATGAACCAATTAAGACAATTTGATTTATCTGGGCTAAATAACCTTATGTTCTAAAATTACTAAAAAATGCTCTAGATTTAATACTCTTTTTCTAGATAAACCAGTTTATTTAGCAGGTTTTTTGTCAGTGTAGTAGTATTTATCATTATATGAAAGGATATCTTTAATAAGTATTTAATAGAAGAAAATAGTTATTAAGTTCCTTTTTGAATAATGTAGTCATTAACCAGTTATTTTGTCATATTTATATATTTTTAAATAAAATTTGTATGTTTCAGTTCTTTTTTATTTGTCCCAAAAATAACGAAAACTAATTTATTTTTAGGCTAGCAGTGGGATTATTTATTTTTTTCTCTTAATCATTGAAAGCTGAAAAACCCTATGTGTCACAAAGACATTTAAATCGGGGTAAAATTGTGTATTTTTGGTGACTCATAAGTTCCGTCTTTAAATTTGAAAATATTCAGAAAATAAGTTTTGAAAGTTTTATTTAAATATTTGCTGCTTAATAGTATATTATGCAGACATTCGCCTACGGTTGATGTCATATTCTCATGCTCGGCTCTTAATAGCCGTTAAATGTGAGTTGAGTATACTATTTTTTTCTAAGGCCGTTAACCCCAGTGGCGAATCCAGAATTTTGGTTTGGGAGGGGCTGAGGTCATGAAAAGTTATATTGTCGTGACGTCTAGAAATTCTATTAGATTGAAATAAGATGGTTTCTTATTCTTTTATTAATATAATATGTTAGGTACTTGAATTAAGATTTTGAAACGTGATGATGAAATACAAAATAGTATAAATTTCTATATTATTATTATATTATCAAATAAAAACACATATAACAAATCACAATATAATATTTATTCGACGCTGACGGTTTTTTTGGGCTAATTTGTTGAGCACCTCATCAATATGTATGTCGATATTGTAAACGCCTAGTTTTTAGCAACACGTTTTATTTCGCCAATATTATTACAGCCACTTATATTTCCGCCTTACACCTTAAAGCTTCGCCAGTAAAGTCATCATAATTACATAACGCCATGAATCGACTCTGTTGCTCATACAATAACTATATCTGCGCCTTATTTCTAATCTATATATATACTCCGTATTATATAACACTGATTCGATTGTCCTGCTGCGCCATTCGCCTTCCAGGGTTGTCACGTCAACGCCTATTTGAACGTCGCCTCCAAAATTTGCTTGTTACAGTATGTTCATAAGGGCCTGAATTCGTTTTAAAGCTCCGCCTCCTTGGGATGGCCAGCCATCCCAAGAAATAGTCAGGGCAAGCTCTAGTGTGATTCTAAACGCGAGCCAGTCGAGCCACGCGAGCCTTTTGATTTACTCCGAGAGCGTTACGAACAATAATTAATCTTTATTTCATTTTTATTAAAAATGCCTGGTTATAAATGCCTTTATTTGAATTGTTCTACTAGAAGCGGTGGCGAAAAATAATTATTTAAATTACCCCGCGATCCTGAAAGGCATGTATAAACGTTGTTTAATGCACACTTATTTCCAAAATTATTGCATATTCTAAAATCGAAGAAGCACGAAATTCAATTAAATCTGAAAATTGGCATATACGATGTTATAGTTAAATCTTTTTTAAATCCAACTAATTTTATACATTGTCCGCCAGAATATTGGCCACATATGGGATTTTTTTTTATTATTATGATATCGGAACTTTTGTTTTAACCAATCAATTCTGCATGTCTGACAATCTAAAAATGCATTTTAACATTCCTAGTATAGGGCTTCCAGTCGTGAAAAAGTGCATGCTAACATTTGCCACATTCATGACGTCATACGCGTGAGAGATCGTGTTAGTTTGTTTATTTAAACCTAAATTTGATTACAACGTATCGGAATCGGTTCAAATGACTAAAATAAATTGGAACTAACTGAAACTAACCGAAAATTTATTGAACGACTAACCAAATGCACCAAAAGGGGCTAAAACGTACCGGAACAGGTTACAAAAATTAAAGTAAGAAAACTAATCAAATCGAACCGAATTTTGGCGACTAACCAAAACTAACCGAAAACATTAAATTTGATTATAAGGTATCGGAACTGGTTCAAAAAATTAAAATAAATTTAAACTAAATGAAACTATCCGAAAGTTGATTGGACCACTAATTATAAGCACCAAAACGGTCTAAAACCTATCGCAACAGGTTACAAAAATTAAAGTAAGTTAAAATTAACCAAAAGGAACCGAATTTTCGCGACTAACGAAAACAAACCACAAACTTTAAATTTGATTATAACGTATAGTGACTAAAATAATTTGGAACTAACTGAAAGTAACCGAAAGTTGATCGAACCAAAGATAACTAAAAACACCAATTCGGGCTAAAACTTATCAGAACAGATTACAAATGTTAAGGTAAGTTAAAACTAACCCAAATTAACCGAATTTTGGCGACTAACCAAAAATATTAAAATTGCTTATAACGTACCGGAACCGGCTCAAATAACTAGTAGTAGTAGTAGTAGTAGTAAGGGTGGGGGGGCCGAAGCCCGGTAAGTAGGCCTATAAGTCCCTTTTCACCATCCCCGATCCGCCCTCCCCTACCTGGCTACTTCCAACACCCGGCCCGCACTGAAACGGCCCGTCACCTTGATAAAGGTGAGGACGTCCTCCCAGTCCAGATCCTTTAGATCTTCCCGAGCAAGTGTTGGTGCTCCCAGTATCTTCCTCCTTAGGCGACTCCACCTATCACAAATTCCTATATAGTGGTATGAGGACTCCTCCCCTGTCCCGCAGTTCAGGCAGAGTGGGCTGTCCCTCACGCCGATAAGGTGCAGATGTCTGTTTAGGCTTCCATGCCCAGTCAGAATACCTACCAAGTTCCTGATGTCCTCTCGGCTCTTTTTTAGCAGTCGCCTTGCTTTGGATCCGTCAGGATTTGGAATCATTTCCTTGGCTTGTCTGCATCCTTCTTTTCCTCTCCAATTGTGTTTTGTCTTGCTCCAGGCCCAGTTATTTAGTTCCTGAGAGATTTGCCTTTTACTTAAGCCCAAACCAGGTTCTGGACCGACGAGGTGGCTCGTTGAGCCTTGTCTTGCCAATTCATCGGCCCGTTCGTTGCCCTCGATGCCACTGTGCCCTGGAACCCATCTGAGTCTTACTTCCTTGTGCACAGCCAATCTGTCTAGGGCGTCTCTACATTCCTGAACTAGCTTACAGCTTGCCCTGGGTTTTTGGATCGCCCTGAGAGCGGCTTGACTGTCCGAGTAAATATATATACTCTCTACACCTTCTGTTACTTCCGCCTTGGTTGCTACTTCCAAAATAGCAAACACCTCCGCCTGGAAAACAGTGGCATATCTCCCCAGCGAAGTGCTTTCTCCTGATTTAGTGTTGTCTAGGTATACACCGGCTCCGGATGACTGTGTATTAGCCATCCATGAGCCGTCAGTGTACCATGCGTGTGCGCCGCTCGGCGTACGTACCTGGCCTGACAGCCACTCTTCCCTTGATGGAAATTCCACTTGGAAATTCCTTCTCAGTCTTAATCTGCCATCTGGAATATTGCCTTTGGTCGCAATGATGGGTAGATCCCTACTCATTTTGGCGGCAATAGTCGTATGGCCTTTCCCTGTGTAGTCCGTTCGCCATAGGCCACTGTCGATCATCCTTTTGTGAGCCGCCATTGCCTCTCTCTCAATCCAGGCTCAAATAACTAAAATATATTAAAACTAACTGAACTTTACCGAAAGTTGATTGAACGACTAACTAACCAAAAGCACCAAAAGGGGCTAAAACGCATCAAAATAGATTAAAAATATTGAAGTGTTAAAACTAACCCAAATTAACCGAATTTTGGTGACTAACCAAAACTAACCAGAAACATTGAAAATGCTTATAACGTCTCAGAACCGGTTCATATGACTAAAATAAATTGGAACTAACTGAATTTTACTTAAAGTTGATTGAACGACTAACCAAAACTAACCAATATTAACTAAAAGCATCAAATCGCGTTAAAACATATCGAAATGGATTAAAAATATTGAAGTAAGTTAAAAACTAACCCAAATTAACCGAATTATGGTGACTAACCAAAAACACTAAAATTGGGCACCAGAATGGGCTAAAACATATCGGAACATATTAAAAATGTTAAGGTAAGTTGAAACTAATTTTAATTATTCGAATTTTGGCGACTAACTAAAATTAACCAAAACATTAAAATTGGTTATAACGTATCGGATCCGGTTCAAATGATCGTGGGGCGCACCTATCATAAAAATGAACCTATACCTCTTCCCGTTCTCCCAAAATTTATTATTTAAGTTTTTTTTTCTCTCCCTTCCCTTGGCAAAACAGGGGGGTATGGGGTCTCGTTTTCGTTCAGGATCTTCTTTTTACCCCGGCTACATCCTCTGAAAATTTCGGCCATCTACCTATACGGGAACGGTTTTTCCCCCAAAATCTTCCCTTAAATTAGAGCCCCAGTCCCTCCCGTATGGTCTAAGGTGGCCCCCCATGGGGCACACCTACCATACAAATTTTTACCCCGTACCTCTTCCCGTTCTCCTGAAATTAATTATTTAAATTTTGCTTTCTCTCCTTTCCCTTGGCCAAACGGAGGGGGGTACGGGGTCCCGTTTTCGTCCAGGATCTTCTTTTTACCCCGGCTACATCCCCTGAAAATGTCGGCCCTCTACCTATACGGGAACATGCCAGTAGTAGGAGGGTGACGCGTGATCTTACATATCCGTTAAGGTATAAAAATTTACATTATTAAATAGTAATTTAATATAGGTACTCCGTTGAGGTAATCCTAAAATTACTTAGTTCTCAAATGTTGAAATAATACTTAAATAACCATTTATACATTTAAATTATTTTCTAGAGTAAAACTATGTATAATATATCAATTATAATATGAAATGAAAATGCTTTTATTCTTTAGTTAACACACGTACACGTATAATTAGGAACGTACCTATTATCCAAAATGTCGTTTAAAGTCCCCCAAAACTGCGAATATTGTATTTCAAACATACACGCTTACATAGCAGAATCGAACGCGTCGTTCCCAGGTGACGTCACACGTTTCTGTGTGGGAGATTCTGCCTGCGCAAGAGCATACCGTTATACGTGTATCGTGGTAATGACGGTAAATTTGAAAAAATCGCAAAAATATAAAAAACCCTCTTATAATATAAATTTTGTACAAAAATGCTGAATCTGGTACAATTTCAGTTCAAATATGATACAATTTTTAGTTTTTCGCTGGCAACGCTGTAAATAACCCCGCGGCGTTATTTAACTGAGGTTGCAGTGTTGCCATGTCTAGGGATTTCCCCCTAATCTAGGGATTTTAAGAGATCCAGAGGAGAAAGGGATTTTTTCCCGTTCCGGATTTTTTAATATTCTTATATATGTTGTAGCAACTGAGATTATGTAATTCAAAAATACATTTTTCTTGGTGCATTCTTTGCTAGCGCCATCTAGCAAGCAGTAGTTGTAGTTGCTACTAAAATAATTAGATACATAGCTGGACCGCTAAAACATTTAAATTCGGGGAAGCACATAGGTAGGTACTGAAGAAATAAATGACTTCTGGGAAAAAAATGCAGACTTAAAATCAGGTGACGACTCTCCAATTTGTCCAATCCTGTGTAAATTTATTTTTAATCTGTTTAGTTTACCCCATTCTAGTGCAGCTGTTGAGAGAGTATTCTCCCAGGTGAATTTAAACAAAACGAAAATTCGTAACAAATTGACAGCTAAAACTTTAGTCGAAATTATGCACACCAAAGAATTACTAAAAGATAAAACATGTTTTAATTTTCCTATTGATTCGGATTTGATTAAGAAAATGAATACATCTGTTTATGAAAAATAGCTGTGGCCTGTATTGATATTTTATTTATTATTAACAGTAAAAATGTTAATAATTTATTTATTTTAATCCATGATTAAACGTTATTAGGTATGCTTTGCTTTAATAATAGTACAAATGTTAGATTAGTTATTTAGTTTAAAGTTTTGTACGAACTTACTTTACATTTTGTCTTAAATGTTAATAAATTTTTCTTTTTCATACTAGTCTTTTTATCATCTTAACTACCCTAAAATCCAATTTTTCTAAAATAAACATAAAATTTATTTTAATATTCCCATTAACATAGGTTAACAAATAAAAATTGGCATTATTGACATTAGGTTTGTTTCTGCAGCGGTTTCAAACCGTCAGAAATAAACAGACGCATGCGCACTAAGATTTTCCCGTTCATGCAGATCAAACTGCGATTGCCAACTATTTTATTGCGTGTTTCTGCAGTCCGCCGATCGGATTTAAAACTGATTTGAAACTGTCAGGTAAGTTAGGGATTTCTAGGGGGATTTAAGGTTCTTGTCTAGGGAGAATCAAAATTTTTAGCTGGCAACACTGTGAGGTTGAGGTTTTGTGACGCGACGCGGAGGCTTCCTAAATAAGCGAACCGTTAACCTGCCGTTGCATATTTGCAATCTGAGGGACGTTTTTACAATAATACTTATACGGTTTTCTGCTATTTTTGGATTAAATGGACTTTTTTTTATATAGGCACATTCTAGTATCTTTGGGGATTGCAAATATACTGGCGGAGAAGAGATTTTTTTTTATTTTTCTTAAGTTATGTTTGTTTTATTTTTTTAATTTGGGTTAGTTTTGGTTAGTTTAGTTTAGGTAAATATGGCTAACCCAAACTAACCTAAACTAAACTAACCAAAACTAACCCAAATTAAAAACAAACATCTTAAAAAAAGAATTTTAAAATCTCTTCTCCGCCAGTATATTTGCAATCCCTAAGGACACTAGAATGTGCCTACATAAATTTTTTTCCATATAATCCAAAAGTAGCAGAAAACCGTATAAGCAATAATTACCAAACGAAAACCAATACTGAAAAAGCCGACTGATTCATTGCTCATTAATCTTACGATTTTATTCAGACCAAATTAAATTATTTAATCTCAGATCATAATTTGATTGAAACTCAATCATTAAGGTGGAAAAAATAAATATTATTTCCATCTCTAAAACCAGACTGCACCAGGAGGCCCATATGAAACTATATGATCTGCTTGTATTTTAGAGCAAACCATTTGAAGGACAGGTGGTATACTTCAGAACAGTATAATATGACTTACCAGTAAATATATACTTTTTACTACTATTTGTAATGCCGAAACTGTCAAAAATGATTGGAATGTAAAACTTGAAATATTTCATATGAAAAATGTGTCTCTCAATTTAAGGAAAGATGAGCAACAAAGGATTGCACGAAGTACTAAAAAATCTTCATTGGATTATAGGTAGGTGAATACCTTTACCGTGATTTCATTTGTAAAAAAAATACTAAATTATTATCTCTAATACAATTCCAATTCAGGTAACAGTTTACTTAGGGCTACTCCTTCCTAGGCTATATGTTCGGTCTTATGCGGAAACATTGTTCGCGTTGTTGTTAATATTGAAAGAAGGAAAAACAATATAATTAAGGTCCATATCAAAAATATATGTATGCGTATAAACTTTCCAAACTACAGCCGTCGATTGGGCAATAGTTTAACTGGGTATTTCTCAAACATGCAATGATAACTGAACTACTCAACCCTGCAATGATAAGTGAACTCTGGCATGGATAGTGGTAGTAGTAGTAGTACAACTCTCTGTTGGCCTTTTTCTTTCGAAAATTCAGCCAGAAAAGACCCCTATCCAGGCTTAGCAAGAGGTAGAGCGACCCTTCTACATTGGTTACACCTTGGTGGATAGAGATACTATTTTTGGGGCTACCAGTATGTCGAGTATGTACTCCTGGGGCCCCGACTTGTACATGCACGGCTTGTTTTATTATTCGAACACCACCGGCTGGACATTCACACACATTTAAATCTTGTACATGCACGGGGCTCTAACCCCCGGCTGGACGTCCGAATCATATTCGAAGGACGCATGGATAGTGGTACGTATAATAAATAAACACATATTAAAAAAAAACGTGTAACACAGTACACATAATAAAAGTGAATACTTCCTTACCGATTCCATTTCGAATATATAATATATTGCGGTTGCTATTCTAAAGTGTTTCAAGATTTATTGATTAATTTCCATGTACTCAAAGTCTAAGGTTATTCTGTTTATGTGGTTGTCTATATTACGCCTATGTTAAGTATCTCTCTCTCTCCCTCCCTCCCTCTCACCCTTCCTGGAGGAGCTGAGAAGCTTCACGGAAGTTTTCATTGCTCTGTACAAATCAGACTAACAGGATATTTTCTTTTTCAGCCATCGTAAAAAAAATATTACACAGAAAATATAAATTTTGCAACTGACAGGTCTTGCCAATAGGCAGTTATCATTCCCTTGTTCTACTTACTAATCGATGCCAACTTATAGGGACTTATGCCATTGTTTAAAAGACAATGCTTATACCAGTTTATACATAAACTAGTAGCTCCACTCCCCCAAATATTTGCACCCAGCCGTGCATGTGGAGCGTTTTAGTTTAATTAGCCGTTCGTGTGTAGGCAGAGTGTTGACAGAGTCGGATTTGTGAAAATCCTTAATTTTATTTGTATATTAATATTTTATTTGGACTTCGGTGGAAATATATACGACGCAATGTAAAATACAAAGGCAAATAGATAAAACCTATAGTCGGATCAGCGATTAGATATAGTAATATAATTAGCTGAAGGAGGCGACAAGACCGGAAAAATCGTCTAGATGTCAGATTTTTTTTTAGAAAGAATAGAATTTTACTTGCTATTTTTTCGATATAAATACATACATATAACGATAATGGAATGCTTTGTAAATATTAAATATATTTTGGCCCTGTGAAACTAACCCAAAGTTGATTCGACGACTAACCCAAACTAACCAAATCTATTAAAATTGATTATACCGTATCGGAACCAGTTCAAATGAATAAAATAAGTTGAGACTAAGTGAAACTAGCTGCAAGTTGATTGGACGACTAACCCAAACTAACCAAATCTATTATAATTGATAATACCGTCGGTATCGGAACCACTTCAAATGGCTAAAATAAGTTGACGATAAGTGAATATAACCGAAAGTTGATTGGATTACTTATCCAAATTAACCAAATCTATTAAAATTGATTCTAACGTATCAAAACCGGTTCAAATGAGTAAAATAAGTTGAGACTAAGTGAAACTAACCGAAAGTTGAATCGACGACTAACCCAAACTACCCAAATCTATTAAAATTGATTATAACGTATTGGAACCGGTTCAAATGATTAAAATAAGTTGAGACTAAGTGAATCTAACCGAAAGTTGAATCGAAGACTAACCCAAATTAACCAAATCTATTAAAATTGATTATAACCTATCGGAACCGGTTCAAGTGACTAAAATAAGTTGATACTAAGTGAAACTAACCGAAAGTTGATTGGACGACTGACCCAAACTAACCAAATCTATTAAAATTGATTATAACGTATCGGAGAAGGTTCAAATGATTAAAATAAGTTAAAACTAAGTGAGGTTAATCAAAACTCGATTCGACGATTAACCAAAACTAACCAAATCTATTAAAATTGATTATAACGTATCGGAACCGGTTCAAATGACCAAAATAAGTTGACATTAAGTGAAGCTAACCGAAAGTTGATTGGACGACTAACCTAAACTAACCAAATAAATTAAAATAGATTATAACGTATCGGAACCGGTTCAAATGATTAAAATAAGTTGAGATTAAGTGAAACTAACCGAAAGTTAATTGGACGACCAACCTAAACTAACCAAATCTTCTAAAATTGATTATAACGTATCAGAACCGGTACAAAGGATTAAAATAAGTTGAGACTAAGTGAAACTAACCGAAAATTGATTGGACGACTAACCCTGTTGCAAGCCAGTTTTGGCCTTACGTCGTTCCATGTTTTGGGAACAAATCATTGTGACAATTCGGTTGCAATGCGATGATTTATCTAGCTATATTTTGGTATGTAT
Organism: Pissodes strobi; assembly: GCA_016904865.1. Classification (NCBI taxonomy): domain Eukaryota; kingdom Metazoa; phylum Arthropoda; class Insecta; order Coleoptera; family Curculionidae; genus Pissodes; species Pissodes strobi. The sequence goes on from MU183751.1 coordinate 43,552, forward strand.
TAATTTTACGAAAACTTAATATATAAATATGCCTTCACCACCTTGTCCACAATTCGTATAGATGACGTAGGTACGGTAAGCTGATTTCAGACTTACGTGGAATCTCATGGGAAAGTATATCGTGGAGCAATAATATAACCTGAAATTTGGACCACATGTAAATTTAAACGAAATTGCTGTTATTATCAGTAGTTTTGGCGGCAATATTGAGTGCAGGATCCAACGGTTACAGAGTGGCAACTTAAAGGCAAAATACTGAAGATTTCGAGACTCTTCTTTTCTCTCTAGACATAAGCGTCGATACTAGGAATTATTAAGGACTTTTATTTTAAAAGGTTTTTGAAACGATTTATTCAAAAAGGGTTATTGAAATCCATAACAAAAAGATCAGGCTATTATCGTTCTTAGATTAAATCATTTTAATAAAAAGAAATTTCGAATTTGAATCTATTTTCTGGTCTTGATGCAAGCCGCTGGTTTGTTCTAAAATTTAGCTAGCCAATTTAGCTGTACCTTCATAGTTGGCAAACATGTTCGATCCCTTCTCCTTGGAGTACTAAATTTAAAACAGTGAAAAAAAGAGGCGTGAGAGAGGAAAAGAAACGTTAGCGAAAGTGTGCTGTGCATCTTGTGGGAAAAAGTGGAAGTTCGCTTATAACGAGGATAATTTCCCACAAAGTGGTCCTAAAGGCTTCTAGGTTTGCTAGAATCTTTGTTGTGGAGTTGAGAGTGCTGGAAGATAGACTTCAACGCCCATTTGGACGAGTTTTCGCTTGGCGGATTTCAAGCAGCCACTTCGAAAGTTTTCAATTTTCCTTTGCAGCCTTTAAAATTATTGGCTAGTATGAACAATTTTCTTATCTATCTTTCCGGTTTTATTGCAGTAGTTAATTCCTTGCCAGCTTGGGAATCCTGCTGGTAAAGCACTCTCTGCTTTCCATTCCAGGGGTAGTTGCACCCTCGTCACTTATCGAGGTAAGATCGCTATAATTTTCAGGTCCATTTATTTCCGTCTTAAATACCACGCTATTGGTTGAAAAATTAAAATAACTTTAATATGATTGAGCACTTATACCAGTGTCTTCTAGGGTTTTTTTTCTGGAGCCTTCCATTGTCCACCTCTTGTTGAGGGAGTTTGACCGCGGAAGCTGACTGCTGGGAGCCTTGGGTTCACCCGATCGAGGCTAGGCAGAACACCCTTTCAACGCTCACCAGAATTCAGGGAAGTTTATTGTTGAATGTCTGTGAAGAGTGTAGGCTAGATTATCCCATCAGAACAGTTTGGTAGAAGTTTTTTTGAAAATTATTTAATAGTAATTTATATTATATTTATCGCTCAAGAAAAAAAACGAAGTATAACGTTATACCGAACCATCCGAAAAACAACCCCCTCACCAAAAATTAGAATTAAATTTTCAAGAGTCTCATATGGAAGTAGGATTATATGCTTAATTAACTTTAATTTTATTGTCTATTTAAATAGATTTGATTATGTTAAGTGTTATTTATTTTGTCATTACGACCCTGAGATTTAAATATGTGACAGCCCAAACCAACCAAATTTATTAAAATTGATTATAACGTATCGGAACCGCATTAAATGACTAAAATAAGTTGAGAATAAGTGAAACTAACCCACAGTTGGATCGACGACTAGCCCAAACTAACCAAATCTATTAGAATTGATTATAACGTATCGGAACCGGTTCAAATGACTAAAATAAGTTGAGAATAAGTTAAGCTAACCGAAAGTTGACTGAACTACTAACCCCATCTAACCAACAAATCTATCAAAATTGATTATAACGTATCGGAACTGGTTCAAATGACTAAAATAAGTTGAGACCAAGTGAAACTAACCGAAAGTTGATTGGACGACTAACCCAAACTAACCAAATCTATTAAGATTGATTATAACGTATCGGAACCGCTTCAAATTACTAAAGTAAGTTGCGAATAAGTGAAACTAACCGAAAGTTGAATAGGCGACTAAATTTGCACAAACATAAATATTGACACATTGTCTTCACGTTTTAGTGACATAACCATATTATTAGTCTTTCACGCGACATGGCATAAATAAAAAGTAAAGGGGTGATTTTGGCGTAATTAAAAATCGGAAGTCGATAGAGCAATGACAACTGTATAAAAAAATGTCATATAAATTTGTCGGTATTGTTTATAGTTAGTTTTGATGTATTTGTGACAAGTAAAGTTAGAATAAATTAAATAATTGTATTTAAAATTAGACTATTGACGCTAAAATGTACTAGATTAATTTTGTAGACTGCATCGCTGTATTATATTATTATTATACTATATGCTTATTTTGTAACTAAATAACTGCAAATTTAGCAAATGTATTTCGAGAAAAACGTTAAAAGATCAAACTTTTTGTTGCCTTATAATCCTTCATTAATTTTTTTAAGCTTAACTATAAACAATACCCACAAATTTATATGACATTTTTTTTATACAGTTGTCATTGCTCTATCGATTTCTGATTTTTAACTACGACAAAATCTACACTTTTCCTTTTCATTTATACGAGGTCGCGTGATAGACAAATGGTTATGTCACTAAAACATGAAGACAATATGTCAATATTTATGTTAAAATGTGTCAACTTAATCCCCTATTAATATACGATGATATAGATTTCAGTAAATTATACGGTTCAAGTAATTGTCAAATCTGACAGTTAAATAAATTCGTCAAAATGTTCCTTATTATAACAGATATCGAAAAAAGTGTTTAACAACAAGGTTTTAGTTTTCGATGCTCTATTGTATGCAAATAAAATTTGACATCTACAACTGTCAAATTTGGCAGTTTTAGATGTCAAATTATTTCAAATGAATGATATATGTCAAAATATTACCTTAACATTTTGACACATTTAAATATCATATTTTGACATATATTTTTTACTTGCAGAAAAAGTAGCTATGTTTATTTTATATATTATAGGTTTGAGCTTTAATTTTGTTTAGAATTTATTTAATATGACATGTTAGTTTTGGCCGAAAATCATTTATGTCAAAATTAGTAGCAATATTCTTATGGCGATCTCTTGACACCGATCCGCGAATCGTTTGGATAAATAAAAAATGTTTGTCCAGTACGTGTCTATCTTATCAATTCTATTATAGTGCGATATATGCTGCATGACATTAGCTAAATTTGACCATCATTTAAATGAAAATTTTTCAGAAATGTTTGAAATAAACTGGTAATTACATGGTATTTTTAACATTGATATATGTATATGATAAACGTTCATTATGAATATGAAATTAAACGGTTTTAAATAGGACAGTATATTGTAGATAATAGTTATTATATTGTTATTAATTTTATTCAGTTTTTTATTACCTTTTTACAACTATTCGAGGATTTTTTATATGTATTTGTAAATATATCGATAATAGTTCGAAAAAAACAATTACTTAAACAGCCTGTATATGATTTTTAAAACTTTATTTTTATTTTAATAACATGTAAATGGGTCTCTCTAACCGGTTCCGACACATCGTAATCAATTTTAAAAGATTTGGTAACTTTGGGTTTGTAGCCCAATCAACTTTCGGATAGGTTCACTTATTTTCGACTTATTTTAGCCATTTGAAGCGGTTCCGATACGTTGTAATCAATTTTAATAGATTTGGTTAGTTTGGGATAGTCGCCGATTCAACTTTAGGTTAGTTTCACTTAGTCTCAACTTATTTTAATCATTTGAACCGGGTCCGATACGTTATAATCATTTTAATAGATTTGATTAGTTTGGGATAGTCGTCGATTCAACTTTCGGTTAGTTTCACTTATTCTCAACTTATTTTAATAATTTAAACCGGTTCCGATTCGTTATAATCAATTTTAATAGATTTGGTTAGTTTGGGTTAGTCATCGAATCAACTTTGGGTTAGTTTCACTTAGTCTCAACTTATTTTAATCATTTTAACCGGTTCCGATACGTTATAATCAATTTTAATAGATTTGGTTAGTTTGGGTTAGTCGTCGAATCAACTTTGGGTTAGGGCGCGTCTTCACGGGTCGATCTGAGCTGAACGATTTTGGTCGTTCGACTATAGTTCGACCTGTGTTGAAAGCAAAAAGGTTTACACGGTAGACGATGCATGATGAATAATTGTAGCAGAAAATGGCGTCGCGTGAAATTATTGATGTATGTGTGCAATTAATTTGTTATTCAATTCGGGATGAAATAATGGCTAAATTAAAAACGAAGGGAAAAAACAAAAATGTTGGACCAGACCATGGATTTTAATCAAATCAAATCATTTATTCATGTTAGCACTAAATAAAGTTTACACAGGTCAATAAAATTGTCATTGCATTAAGAAGTCTTCAGATTAAGTAATTCAATAAAATAGTTCTTAAGATTACTTAAGAACTTAACTCAAAAACAGTTTAAAATACAATAAAGATATTAAAATATTAGAACAGGTTAAAAAAAACTATGGAATAACACGAAACTAACACACAAGGATATGACAAAGATATTCTAAGAAACATTGAAGGTTATTTCATTAGTCAAGAAGTCTATTGGGTCATATAAAGGCTTCTTTAAGAAGCCTGTCGAATCCTGCTCCTGGACACACCTCTGGGTTTTGTTTTTAAGGAGTCTGGAAGCTTGTTATAAAACTTTACAGCCCAGTGTCTCGGCTTAAGTGTTGCAGTGGCAGCACTTAAGCCTATAAAGCAAGCAACAGCAAGATGTCCATTGAAGCGGGTGGCATAACCATGTTTTTGATCATTTGAATTTTTCCATATTGTCCTTTATATAAAGAAGTTGAAAATATTTGGAAAAGTTATGATGTTTAACTCAATGAACGTTTGTGTACAATCATCTCTATACTCCAGACCACCAACAACTCGCACTGTCCTCTGCTGTAAGGCAAAAATCCTGCGCGACAGCGGGCTACGTCCCTATGCCAGTATCGCATAGGACATACCAGCATGAAACAAGGCAAAATACGCAGTTCTTAACACACCCACGGACACTGTGCCTGACAAATTACGCAACGCGTATATGCCGCTCCTCAACTTCTTTATCAACCTTTCTATATGTGCATCCCACTCAAGACCAATATCCATCTGTACCCCCAAGAACGGCGCAGTCCCACGAGACAATGAACATCCCTGTGCATCTCTTAAAGATAAAAGGAGATGCCCAGTCTTGGATTCATTTAAGACTTAGCTATTTTTTTTCGAACCAGTTTCTGGCCCTCGACTGTGCCTCACCCGTGCAATCCAGATAGTAGTGTCATCGGCAAACAAGACATAATGTTCCTTTACTCGACACTCCATCCACCACTAACCACTACCCCATGAGGTCATCCTTCCAAGTAGGATGCTAATAGGTCAATACTGTTCTGACCAAATTTATAAAGATGAAGTTTTTTGATAAGCAACTTGTGCGATACACAGTCGAAGACCTTGCTTAGGTCGCAGAAGATGGTACCAATATGTTCGTTGTTTTCAAAACCATCCATAATGAATGATACCAGATTTAAAATAGCTTGCACAGTATTACGTCCTGCCCTAAAGCCAAACTGTTCATCATACATTAGTGAATTTGCCTCGAGAAACAGCGCCACTCTCGAAGACATACAGTTTTCAAATATGTTTGCGAAAATTGGAAGCAGGGAAATCGGACGATAGTTAGAGACATCCGTCCCATCTCCTTTCTTAAAGATGGGAATCATAATGTTTTTTTTTAGGACAGGAGGGGAAAATATTCTCCTTGAAGCAAAGGTACAAAGTCTGCGCCGAGAATTTGCCGTGGAAGATCCAGAGGCTTATAGGAATCATCTAAGAATGGGTAATGCACATTTTGAAGAACTTTTATAAAAAAACTATTGGAATAATTCGAAGAAACGATACAAATCTGTACGACGAGAAGTTTACACATTCCATTCCAGTTGTTCGACATCGATTCGGCGGCAATCGCCGACCAAAAGTAGACAGTCTTTCTACTTTCGTCGAATCGACTCACTCCGCCGAACGGCCAAGCCGAAAGGTGGTTTACATATTCAATTTTCTTTCGATTCAATAATCGACCCAAATCGTTCAACTCAGATCGACCATAGTGCGACCTGTGTTGAAAGCAAAAACGTTTACACTGTAGGCGATGCATGTTGAATAATTGTAGGAGAAAATGGCGTCAGGTCAAATTTTTGATGTAGGTGTGCAATTAATTTGTTGTTCAATTCGAGATGAAATAATGGCAAAATTAAAAAAAGAAGAGATTTCTCTTCCTCTCGAAGGTGTTGGACACGAACCTGGATTTTAAGACGAAAATACCCATGGTGCATCACAAAGTCTGCTTCGAGAATAATTCTCGTTGATTGTGGAAGTTCCAGAAGCTTATAGGAATCATCTAAGAATTGATAATGCACATTTTGAAGACCTTTTAGAAAAAACTGTTGGAATAATTCGAAGAATCGATACAAATCTGTACGACGAGAAGTTTAGACATTCGATTCCAGTCGTTCGACATCAATTCGACGGCAATCGCCTACCAAAAGTAGACAGTCTTTCTACTTCCGTCGAATCGAATCACTCGGCCGAACGGCCAAGCTGAAACGTGGTTTACATATTCCATTTTCTTTCGATTCAATAATCGACCCAATTCGTTCAACTCAGATCGACCCGTGAAAACGCGCCTTTATTAGCAGGGTTGTTTGGTTTTCTGGGGGCTACTTGGCTCATTCGACGGAAAAAGATTCTAAATTCGCGCGTAAACAAACGACCAATAGACTCGCGAACATATAGATACCGCTGGAAAGAGGATGAGCGATACTTTCAAGGGCTTCGACGTGCAGTCGGCTCCGAGATTTGCTAGCACGTTGATTTTGTCACCTGTTGAGCACGTGATTTTTTGCCTGGCAAACTTTTGTTTGTGCGGAATTCACAGTAAGTAAACCAAGAATTATGCTAATATTGAAAATATGATAATTTGTGACTCGTTTCCTGTATTTAAATATATTTTTTTCCGTAACCCAGAGATGTGGTAATGATTTTTTGCAGGGGGGGCAAATTGGGTGGATCTCAGGGGCTATTTGGGTTGCCATTAAAAGTCCAATTTTTTAAAATATGCATTTTTGCTCAAATTTTGTTTATAACTAATAATATATTATTTATTGCAGATGGTCCGCACATTCAAAAGAGCGTATACCAATGCACGGAAGGGTAAAGACTTCGCACCATACAAATTGCATACAGAGGAGGCACTAAGCAATGCAGTAAATGCAAAAGAACAAAATCTTAGCTATAGTGAAGCCTCGAAAAGGTTTAAGTCCCTGAATCTACTATAGGGCGTAAAGTAAGAGGTGAAAACCAACTACAAATATTAGCAGGTCGTCCAACAATATTCTCACTTGAGGAAGAAAATGCCTTCCATGTAACCTTTTAGATTTGAGGTTTATAGCAAAACGATATTTGGTCAAATGCGGAAAACGCATGTTTAAGAACAATCTACCAGGACGGGACTGCGCACAGCTGTTCTTGCAAAGACATACAAATGTTCTTTCAAACCGCATGTTTGCAAATATATCTGGAAAACTAGCTAACGTTACTGAAGGTGACCTGGACAGGTTTTTCCAACATTACCAAAATTAACTACAAGGAGTAAGTCCGGATTCTCTCCTCAATTATGACGAGACAAATTTGACGAACGATCCTCGGACATAAAAAATTATTTGCAAAAGAGGAACAAAATATCCCGAGCAAATTATAAACAATACGAAGGTGTTCATTAGTGTAATGTATGCTGTGGCTGCAGATGGTACCATATTACCGTCATATGTCGTTTATCGCGCAGAGAATATGTGGGATAAGTGGACCGAAGGAGGACCACTTAATGCTCACTACAACCGCTCCAAAAGCGGTTGGCTTGATGGGATATGCTTTCTAGATTGGTTAGGATTATTGTGGTCAGTTACTTTCGAAACAAGCCAGGAAAAAAGATAGGCTATTTATTATGTCATATAGAAGGGAACTAAGACGTTCACGGGTTTTTATTGCTGGAATCGATCAGTGGGTTATAAATGAAGAAAAAACCGCGGGGTGCTATTAAATTAGAGGGTGAAAATTGAAGATAGGGGTGAAAAACCACCACTTTTGGTTTTTCCAATATATGTCGTAAACAAATCAAAATTTCGATATATCTCATATGAAACATTTTGTAGAGAATCAAATTTCCCATCGGAATAGCATTTCTTGAATATTAAGAAAAAAAATTGATGCCGAAACAGTCGAAACAAACTTGAAAAAAAAAAGTGAAAATTTAGATTTTTTGATTTTTTTTGCTTTTTCACCTGTATCTTTTTTTTGGGCTTAGATAGGTATAGGGATTTCTTCAGATAAAAAAAATAGACCAAATTTCCTTTAAAATGGTGGACGGAACAATTTTTTTTGCATGAAAATTGACCGAAATATGGCCATTCGAACCTTGCGGTTTTTTTTGGCATTTCATCCCTCTTGTACGAATATTGTTTTTGTTCGCATTTTATTAAAATAATTACTGTTTTACTCAATTAAAAAAGATTTTTTACGTTTATTATTTAGTAATACATGACAAGTACGACAAATTAATGTTTGGAACAATGGTGCTGCTACATTTCAACAATATTGTCAAACTGCATATCGATATCATCATCTATGTCGTCTTCTGCAATATCAGTTTCTTATATATTGTCACAATTAATTCCCATGCATTCTTTACAAAAAACTGAGCAAGTAATATTCATTTTTCTGCAACCTGTAGTGCAACCACAAGCAACTTTTTTCAGCAAAATCTCTGGCGCTGGAGGTGCCGTTGTGCGAATCGCAATTAACCAGTACTTGGACCTTTACCAACCCCAACTCAGAGGGTCCAAGATATTTCCTTTCTACTACTGCATTTGACGATAAGTCCTCAAGCTATTCTGTTTGATAGCATCACGTGTTGGTGGTAATTGCGTGAGAGAAGACTTGGCATTTTTAGTCAGCTTACAAAACTAAACATCGGCAGTTGCTCAGACTCATGTTGGTCTTTGCCCCATACAAACAAGCTGCAATGTATTCCGATGCAGAGGTAATATCTTGTTCAGTTGCATTGTCACGTAAGAATATTTCCATGTATGGCTCAAGTCGTACACTGTTAGTTATAAAATTCATATTTTTTTTGCCAATGTTATAGAAAGCTGAAGTCGTATCACAAACACTGCAGGCATGAATAAATCCTAGATACTTCTGCAAATGAGGAAAATTAAAACTATTTCTATCAAACAATTGTGACGCTACTTTACCGATGTGTGGTTTCCAAAAATATACATTATCATTTTGCAACTGAGATAAAATAATGAGAAGGTCCACATCTTGTCCAACAATAACATAATTTTTTAACATTCATGCTTTCTCTTTTGCGCATTCGACAATAAGAAAATCTGCGTCCTCATCTGCTTGCACTGCATCAATGTATACTCCCTTCAGTTTTCAATCAAATATGCAATGAAGTTCTTTTTATTGCTTTCTTTTGATAGAAAGTTGTCTGATTTTGTTAGTGGTTTTAAGTCATCTCTAATTTGAACTCCTGGACCAATTTGCTGTGTTCGACGCAGCCTCTCTGTATTTTTCGTACTGGTGTCTGAGCCGCTTGGATAACCATCAAAAGCAACAGTACATTCGGGGTAAAGGGTTTGCAAATGACAAATAAATTCTGTACTTATGTCTGCAAAAGTTTCATTACTGTTCCATACGATTTTATGTACTGAATACCCAACATCAATAACATGGTGAATATTACCGAGAGGAGCATCTTCAAGTGGTGTAAAAAAATTCATACAAATCTGATTTAGTATTCTTCCTCATATTGAATCCGTCAAAAATTGATGTTGGATACGGCGCTAATTCAAATTCAAAATACCTTTCGAACTCAGCATCCGAAGGCTTGCATAGAAGCATTCTTCTAAAGATTTGATAAAGTAGTTTGATAGAAATAGTTTTAATTTTCCTCATTTGCAGAAGTATCTAGGATTTATTCATGCCTACAGTGGTTGTGATACGACTTCAGCTTTCTATAACATTGGCAAAAAAAAATTATGAATTTTATAACTAAAAACAGTGTACGACCTGAGCCATACATGGAAATATTCTTACATGACAGTGCAACCGAACAAGATATTACCTCTGCATCAGAATACATTGCAGCTTGTTTGTATGGGGCAAAGACCAACATGAGTCAGAGCAACTGCCGATTTTTAAAGTTTTGTAAGCTGTCTAAAAATGCCAAGTTTTCTCTGACACAATTACCACCAACACGTGATGCTATCAAACAGCTTGGCTTGAGGACTTATCGTCAAATGCAGCAGTGGAAAGGAAATATCTTGGACCCTCTGAGTTGGGGTTGGTAAAGGTCCAAGTACTGGTTAATTGCGATTCGCACAACGGCACCTCCAGCGCCAGAGATTTTGCTGAAAAAAGTTGCTTGTGGTTGCATTACAGGTTGCAGAAAAATGAATATTACTTCCTCAATTTTTTGTAAAGAATGCATGGGGATTAATTGTGACAATATACAAGAAACTGATATTGCAGAAGACGACATTACTAAAGATATAGATGATGATATCGATATGCTTTTTTAATTGAGTAACACAGTAATTTTTTCAATAAAATGCGAACAAAAACAATATTCGTACAAGAGGGATGAAATGCCAAAAAAAACAGCAAGGTTCGAATGGCCATATCTCGGTCAATTTTCATGCAAAAAAATTGTTCCGCCCACCATTTTAAAGGAAATTTGATCTATTTTTTATTATCTGAAGCAACCCCTATACCTAGCTAAGCCCAAAAAAAAGATACAGGCGAAAAAGCAAAAAAATATAAAAAAATCGAAATTTTCGCTTTTTTTTTCAAGTTTGTTTCGACTGTTTCGGCATCAAATTTTTTTTTTTTAATATTTAAAAAATGCTATTCCGATGGGAAATTTGATTCTCTACAAAAAGTTTCATATGAGATATATCGAAATTTTGGTTTGTTTACGACATATATTGAAAAAACCAAAAGGGGTAGTTTTTCACCCCTATCTTCAAGTTCCACCCTCTAATTTAATAGCACTCCGCGATTTTTTCTTCATTTATAACCCATTGATCGATTCCTGTAATAAAAACCCGTGAACGTCTTAGTTCCTTATTGCCCTGTTTTTTAAGACATAATCAATAGCCTATAACTAGTGCGAACTTTGATATCCCATCGACAAGCGGTGAACACAGTAAAGTGCAAAGTGGCAGAAAGACATTACTCCGCGAAACCGACTCTGACTCTTCGATCTCAGATCCTGGTAATTATCCGTCAAGTTCAGATCTGGATCCTCAAACTTTTAGCGAGTTGGAGAATTGTGATCATTTGGAAAAAACAACTGATGTCAAAGTTGGTGATTGGATATTAGTTGAATATGTTCAAAAGAAAATACGAAAATGCTATGTGGGGCAAATTGAAAAAAATAGAAGATGATTTATATCAAACTAAATTTCTAAAAACCATCAGAGGGAGAAAACTGCATTTTATACAATCCGAACATGATGAAGATAATATCACTTCAGATATGATTCTAAGGCTACTTCCACATAAACATGGATCAGAAAACCGTCCTTACTCTGAGTTTACAGGAATTGACTTTTCCAACATTCCTCTAGCTTAAAAGCATTATTATTTGTCTTTTTACTATTTTTTGCAATATCCTTTGTTCTACACACCACGAATGTGTTTTTAGATTTTGTTAGGAGATATTTGTTTAAGTTTTTCGTTTTGTAATATAAGAGATTAAAGTTTTTCGTTTTGTAATGCTATTTAAGTGTTTTTTTTTTTCATAAATTTAATAAAGAAACACCTGTACCTTTGTTGATTTTGAATAAAATTATATTTTGCTATGAAGGGCCTTATTTTTTCAATTTTCAATGAACCAAGTATCCCCCAGGTCGTTTTTAATTAATCTGTAACGAAATTTCCATGACTACCCAAGTAGCCCCAAGCGGGGGATATTTGGGTGGTTTAACATAAACAAAAAAAAAAATAATGTTAATTTTAAGTTCTATCGAGAAATGTTTTGCAGGTGTATTCTAGAGACTTACAAGTGCTACTGTAATTTTTTGCCATCATTTTTATTGCATATTTCGGATAAGGCAGCAATATATTTAAGAAATCTCCAAAAAAATCAACCAAATAGCCTCGCTTTACGGTACTCTATTTTTCATTTTGTGTTAGAATTACTAGTCTCCGTGGTAGAACGGTAGCTACAGAGTGAAAACGGTAGAGCTACCGTAAAAACGGTAGATCTGGCAGCACTGTCTGCCCCTTCAGCGCGATGCGGCCCAGTTTGGTTACCTCTGCGCGTGGTGAAGATCACCACGCGTCGAGGATCACCTCGCGGCACACGACTCACGGCAAGTTATGCAACGTTCTACTGGTACTGCGCGTGAACTGCGGAGAATGCAAGAAACATTTTCCCGGCTTTTCGCGACGGAATACTTTATAAAACTGGATTAAGAGTATCTAGATTAGATTTAGCGAAAAAGAAATGAGGTGAAATAAGAAAGTTAGCCCCTACAGTGCATACCATGCCCTAAAAATATAATAACTTAGTTACACCATGTGTGCCAAAAAAAGTAAATGCCCGCTAGGCAAAAAATTAACAGGTGACTCGAAGTCACATGGCTGCTAAAAAAGTACTTCACACGATCTAAAAACCTTAGCTTCAAGTACAGCATTTAAACGAATATTTCCAAGTGGTTATTAGGTTTGCCTAGCAGTCGAGAGGTTGGCTCTGACGTCAGAAGAGGATTTATATTTAGTTCAAATTAGAACTTTGAAAAAATTTCAGATGTTCAACGAGTGGTAAATATGATCGACCGGGCGTGATTACGTATCTGCGCTGTGATTGGCCGACCTCGAGGTAGCTTAAGAGAAATATTATCCCCGTCCAAAAGGACACCAAAAAAGGATTTCAGCCTCATGCTTTTCTTGTAAAAGATTTGCCCCAGGATTGCCTTAGTTTTATTTATTCTTGCTGAAATGTGGTGGAAGATAGGATAGTTCTAGATACAATCTTTTATTTTTGTCTTAAAAGTATTCCCCACTCACTCGTTCTAACCTTATTTTGCTAGAAAAATTTGCTGACTCGTAAGAAATCTTGCTGACCCGTCAGTGTTTTGGAAGATAGGGTAGTTCTAGATGTGTTATCCTTTATAAAGAAGGTTCCTTAACCACTGACCCAAATTAACCAAACCTTAATAGGAACATGGACGTCTATTTCTGCCGAAGTAAGCTATCCAACTATGAAAAAGGTTGTCAAGTACAACGAAATATTGGACTTCAAATATGTGGGTCAGCCGCTACTTAAGTACAGCTCTGTAACCAGAAATCCAGAGAATAAGAACTTCATGCATCTTGAAAACGGTTTTCTCCGAGTAGAAGAGGATCAATGCACCATCGCTTTTCTAACAGGTAAGAAATAATTATTTACGTTATAAGGATTATAACAATGATCAATGTGAATATTCTCAGTTAGTCGATGATGATGTTCCTTTATGATCCGAATTACGTACTGATCTGCACTGACCCTGCCATTTTTTATTTAATTTCCTTGAAAATAGTAGGCCAATTCATTGTTTTCGTTGACAAGGATCAAATTGCCAAATAATATTTCGAGTGTGTCAAAATAACGTTAGTGAATATGTTTATTGTTGAATTATTGTTATGTCTCTTACAGTCCTTGTACTATAAAGAATTTCATTATAGTTCTAGTACTATAAAGAACAGCTTTATTGCATTATAATACACTATCATAAGGCATCTATTATAATATGCCTGCAGATAATAGTTATTTGTGTACAAAGAGCGTGCAAGCCGGCTAAAAGAGTCAATCAGCTGAAGGTGTAAACATGCTTTTCGCCAGAGCTACAAACAATATTTTCCTGTACGACCCTAATGATTAGGACACCATGAATTTTAATATTTGGGAGGAAGAGGGAAAAAGCCACAAAGTCCAAAAAAATTAGAAAAAAACATTTTTAAGTCAATCAATTCAGTATATATCTTATATTTTAATTGGAACAATCATAAACTAAGACGCACGTTGTTCAAGGTTTTATAAAAGTATCTCGGAGAAAAAATGACACAGTCCAGTAAACGGAGAAATACCTAACATAGTCCAAAATGTAAATATGTTCTATATTGTTGTAGAAGATTCATTTTTACCTTGAAATTGATTGCCTTTGGCTCCACAAATCATTACGCTTATTTTGAATTGGTATAGAGCCTCTTCGGCTCTGGCTGCAGGATGTAAACTGCACAAGTGCTAGTTTAGTGACCCTAATGAATTACCTACGTCTACGTTTCGATAGGCATCATATTTATAACTATGTTATAATAGTTATTTAATAAATTTTGATAAATAAAAACTTATTCATATATATAAATTTAATAATATCATTCAAGAAAAATTAAATAAAGAAATTTCTATTGCCAAAAATAACGACTTTATTGAAAAAACTGTAATCAATTTGTCTGATAGAGTATTATCCGATGTTGATAAACTTGTTCTTTCTAAAGGTTTAAATTACTCAGTTACACCTAAAATCGTTCCTAAGTTTGATATCATTTCAGCAATTGAAGAAACAACACAAAACTTGCCAGAAGAACATAAAGACGAATTTAGAATTAGAACTAAAATAACAATAGAAAAACCATTTAAAATTAAACAAAACTTAACATACACAGAACAAAGAGCATTTCAATCATTAAAAAGAGATAACACTTTTAAAATTCTACCAGCCGATAAAGGTAATTCAACCGTAATAATGAATTGCATTACTTACGATGAATGTCTCTTTTAAATGACGATAAGTACTCAATACTAAATAATGATCCAACAGAACGTATTGAGAGACAGATATACAATATGTTAAAAAAAACACAAAAATCAATTCAATGACATAGAAAGATTCAAACTGACACCACACAATAGTAAAACACCTCATTTTTATGGAGTGCCAAAAATACATAAACTAAATATTCCTCTACGTTCAATAGTCAGCTGTATAAATTCACCAACACACCCCATTGCTAAATATCTACTCAACATTCTTAATCCACTTGCTAACAACACTAACTCATATATAAGAAACTCACAACATTTTTTAGAAAAACTATCACAAATTAATTTAAATCCTAACGATACTCTGGTAAGTTTTGAAGTTGTTAGTCTATTTACCAACGTACCTATTGATAAAACTAAATATTGTAAGAAATAAATTAGCAAATGATACTAATCTTGGTGAACGTACAAAACTTAATATTGACACAATACTCGAATTACTTACTTTTTGCGTAAAAACTACTTATTTTACAATACCAATTACTATCAACGAAACAATGGTATGGTATGGGTTCGCCTTTATCACCTTTATTAAGTAATATTTTTATGGAAAATTTTGTTGAAAATAATCAATATAAACCTTTAATTTGGTGGCCTTATATAGATGACATTTTTTCAATTTATCCATGTAACGAACATTTTCTTAACGATTTTCTAAATCATATTAACACCAAAGAACCCACAATCAAATTCACTATAGAAAGAGAAATTAATGAACAACTTTCATTTCTTGACATTCTTATAAAAAAAGACTTGAATAGTTTCGAAACAAAAATATACCGAAAACCTACACATACAAACAGATATTTAAATTTTAATTCAAATCACCCAATAATGGTCAAAAAGGGGGTCGTAAATGATCGATTGAAAATAATTTGTAATAATCAAAGTTTCAACACAGAAAAAGAATTTTGTTTTGATTAATAATAACTATCCTATTGATTTCATTCAAAAATGCTTTATAGAATTTGAACAACCAAATATCAGACAAAATCAAAATAGACCTATTACGAACCTCTTTTTGGTTACCTTTGCTAAACACTTAAGTTGATAAGGGACACTTAAAAATTAACTAATCCTTTTAACAAAAATCATTCAATTCTTCCATTATTTTATGGCAGTGGCACCCACACTAAAGGGAGCTCCTATGGCGCTCGACGAGCGGTGTGTGTGCGAAGATGTTGATTGACACGGTTCTTGAATATTTGTAGGTTGTAATTAGTGGGAAACAGATGTCCTGGAAGTGAGTTCCACAGTAATGCAGTGCGCCAGACAAAGGAGTTCTGGTAAAGCGATGTTCTAGGTGTTTCTAGTTGTACGACGAACTGGTGTGCTCCTTCCGTCTGTCGGGACTGTCTAACAGGAGTTGCCAGGGGCGGGATTATGCGGGCCAAATCCTGGGAACATCTGCCGTGAAAGTATCTGTAAAACAGAGACATCTCGGCCACATGTCTGCGATGTTCCAGACTATCCAGATTCCGGGTCAACTCCGGATCGCCGACGAGACGCACAGCCCTCTTCTGAATGGAATCCAGCAGCTTTAGGGTATGCTTTGGTGCGGCACCCCAGATATGTGAGCAATATTCTAAGCACGGTCTTATTTGCGCTTTGTACAGCAAAAGCAACTGCTGCGGTGTATAGAGTTTTTTGTTGCGAAATAGCGCACCAAGCTTCTGGGAGGCTGATTTTGCGATGTTAGCAACATGGTCATGCCATGACATATTGCTGTTGACAGAGACCCCCAGCAGCCCGATTGACGAGGATGAAGGAATGGTCGATCCTGCCATAATGATGTCAGGGCCCGCTGTATTGGCCCTCTTAGTAAACGTTGCTGCTTGGGTCTTTGCTGCATTGAACTGGACCAAATTTCGGTCGCCCCAAGTTTGAACTTTCTCCAGGTCTTGATTAATTGCTATAATCTGCTCCTGTCTGCGGTGATGAGTCTCAGTCGCTGGTAAGGGTTTTTCTGATCTAAAGTGGGAGACAAGGGTACTGTTATCTGCAAAACTGTAAACAGGATTATTCGTTTCGATCAGCAGGTCATTAATATAGATGAGCAGATGAGGAAGAGAGTTGGTGAAAGTATTGCGCCCTGAGGCACGCCCGCGTTGATGGTGAATGTGTCTGAGATGTGTCCATCGACTGCAACGTGTAGGGTTAAGGAAACTGGCCAGCCAGCTGCAGAGAGAGGCGGGCAGTCCCAAGGACGGCAGTTTCTTGAGCAGTCCGTCATGCCAAACTCTGTCGAATGCCTTTGAAATATCCAACGCAATCGCTCGAGACTCTCCGTAGTTTTCAATTGCCCTACTCCATATATGAGTGACATAGGCCAATATATCTCCTGTCGATCTCTCTTTGCGAAAGCCATATTGATTATCGCTCATTATTCTGTTGCTCTCGAGGTACTTGGGTAGTTGCTGGCTGACTACACGTTCCATGACTTTGGAGATTATTGGAAGCAAGGCAATTGGGCGATAGTTTGAGGGCGTGGTTTTCTTGCCTTTTTTGGAACAGGTTGCACTCGAGCGACTTTCCAAGAGGATGGGTAAATTTCTTGTCTGTAAGAAAGAGAAAAAAGCCTGGAAAAAACGGGTGTTAGTTTGTTGGCGCAGTTCTTTAGCACGATGGCAGGTATTCCTTCCGGTCCTGATGCCTTTTGCGTATCTAGTTCTTTAAGGATTTTGCGAATATCACGGTGAGAAAACTTGACTTCTGCCATGGTAGCGTTGATGTTCGGTATAGTGGGGAGAGTCTTACCTTGGGGACGTCAAAGGTAGAGTGCGATGAAAACATTTTGGCGAGCATGTTTGCTTTTTCCTTGGCTGTAGTCGCCGTGATGCCACGTTCGTCCGTCAAAGGTGGGAGAAACGTTTTTGTATCGTTGTTACTTACTGCCTTTGCTACCGACCAAAAATTCCTGGAGCCACTGGGGCATTGCAAAAGTTTATTCCTGATCCTTTGATTATGTTTGTCCTTAGTTTCGTCGATCACACGCTTGCACTCGTTTCTCGCTTCGATAAAATAATTGCGATTTTCAACGATCTGATTTTGCTGCCAGTACTTATAGGCTTACTGTTTCCTTCCTACAGCTCTTTCGCATCTTTTCTCGAACCAGGGCTTTCCTTTTGATGGTAACTTGATGGAATTTGGGATGTATGCTTCCATTCCTCAGGAGATTACTTGCATGATCTCTTCGCAGCAGTCTGACGGGTCGTCAGTGGCAAAGCAGACGTCGAGCCAAGGAAAATCTAGGTAGAACTGCCTTAGATCGTCCCAGTTTGCAGAATTGTAATGCCAGATTTTGCGAGGCAATGGTGGATCCTTCTGTATGGGTGGCAATTCACAAACCGTTGTAATAAGTTTGTGGTCGGAGGTACCTAATGGCGGACCAACTGCAACCTTGTACTGATCAGGATTGGTGGTCAGAAAAAGATCCAGGAGGGCGGCGAACTCGCCCCTTTCTGAGATTCGGGTTGGTTCGTCTACAAGTTGAGTAAGCCCGCAGCTGATGGCAAATGCTTCAGCTTCTCTACCTTCGTTGTCGGTCTTGTTGTGATGTTTCAGCCAGTTGGTGTTGTGGGCATTGAAGTCTCCCAGAACGATTATTTCTGAACTGGGGTAATCGACCTGTATTGAGTCAAAAGTGGTAGCTAGTGTTGAGAAAAAGCTTTGGTATGCTCTATCGCTCGGAGGGCGATAGAGACAACATATAAACTTGGTTAATCCCTTGGCGATGAACTTGAGCCACATGACGTCAAGGTTGTTCGGTTCGAGTGTTTCCTCGCGGTGACATGAAAGGTCGCTTCGGACAAAAAGGCATATTCCGAACTTATATCTAAATCGGGTATGTAAGTCGTAACCAGGATAGAGGTAGTTCACTGTTGTTGTTGTAGAACATACTTGTGTTTCGTAAGGGCTAATATGTGTGGTCTGTTTGCTTGTAGATGTTGGTGTACCGAATTTATGTTTGTATTTAGGCCTCTTATGTTGCAGAAATCTATTCTAAATTGGTTCGGTATCTTTGCTGTCTGTGAAATGCGGAATGAAGGGCTCCCAGGGCTACCTAGCGCCCGGAGATCCGAATGGCCGAGGAGTTTACTTCCGGAATATTTTGATCCTGAAAGCAACATCATGTCCATATATTCCTACTGTGGAACCCGGGGCCACCGGTGCGAAAGCGGAACGTAATTTGGGAAAACCACTTAGCGGTTCCCAATTCTGGTGGGGTGGTCTTTCACCGAACGATGCGAGTAGGCTTATGCATCTACCACCTAGGGCCGCTTCCACTCGAAGCATCGGCCTCAGACTCATTCCTTTCGCGGTCCCCAGTCTGACAGGGGTAAAAATGGGGTTTGTTGGATCACTCCCCAGTGATCAGCTCCAGACTTTGTACTTTGGTGTTTTTCGGCCTGGAGGAGGACGATGGGATTTGATGGGCCACATCCCGTGGCAACTCGGAATGGTGGGGGCGTCACTCCCCGTAATCAAACTGCTCTCACCAGTTTGACGTTCCTGCTAGCCAATACAATGCAGCCTCTCTTGTCACAAACTGTCATTGATCGGCTCCAGACTTTGTACTTTGGTGTTCTCCTGCCTGGGGGAGGACGATGGGATTTGATGCGCCATATCCCATAGCAACTCGGAATGGCGGAGGCGTCACTCCCCGTAATCAAACTCCTCTCACCAGTTTGACGTTCCTGCCAGCCAATACAATGCATCTCCTCTTGTCACAAACTGTCATTAATCAGCTCCAGACTTTGTACTTTGGTGTTCTCCAGCCTGGGGGAGGACGATGGGACTTGATGCGCCATATCCCATGGCAACTCGGAATGGCGGGGGCGTCACTCCCTGTAATCAAACTCCTCTCACCAGTCTGACGTTCCTGCCATGGATAAACCATGCTAAGCGAATAACACCAAATTATAGATATATAAAACTTCAAAAACAAATTAATTTACCATATAACACCTCAATATCACACTAAAGACCAGTTAACCAGTAATTACATATGGCATTATAATTGTCATCTTGTCAAAGTCAGTTCAAAGATTGACAATCTGCAAGAGCTTTTTACTGTTTTATTGTATTTGCTAACCATTTTCATTTTTAGTTTATTTCTTGATAACGATAGCAGACTTGCCTATCGAAACGTAGACGTAGGTAATTCATTAGGGTCACTAAACTAGCACTTGTGCAGTTTACATCCTGGAGCCAGAGCCGAAGAGGCTCTATACCAATTCAAAATAAGCGTAATCATTTGTGGAGCCAAAGGCAATCAATTTCAAGGTAATAATAGTCCAAAATGTAAATATTCGATGCACGCCAACGGCCCTACTTTTCATTAGTTTAGTTGCCTATTTGCTTGTTTAGTGTAAATAAATCTTCATTGTCCAGTGTATCAGCTATCGCTCATTATATAATCTCAATTATAAAGGATAAACCATGCTAATGAATCAAAACATTATTCAAATTAGAGGTCAAAGTTTTAATTTTAATATCTAGTTTTCTGTTCCAACTACCTGTCTGAGCTACGCAACCTGAAACAGAGTACAAATAATATCGAGTAGACCCACTCAGCAAAAATCGTTTCATGTTTTTGCATCAAACGTAAAAGCCGCAGCACGGTAAAAAATACTCTACCTGCGAGCAGTCTGTGGGGAGAGATTCAAAAAGTATTCGCTGATGCGCTTTCCTAGGGTATTATAGACAACGCGACGTGAAAGTACACAATGTCAGGGCGTTTGCACACTCTCTGTCCCTCGTAGCGGGGCCTCGGTGGCCACTAGTGGCCACGAACCAGATTGATCCGGATTCGCCCCGTCGCCAAACGCTGTCGGTAAAATTGGAAATTTGTCCAGTGAACCTACTGTATACTTATTTATGCCGTGCCTGAAAGAGCACGGATCGGTTGCAGCAAGCAAGGTTTCCTGTGGTAAGTGAAGGAAGCGCAGTGGACACTTGGCATTATTGTAACAGAATATATTGTCTTTTTAAGTAATACCATATTTATTAATATTATTAGGCTTATATAGACAACCATCCATTTTCCTTTTTAATCTAAGTTAAACTATCACCAAAACCTCACGAACTCAAGTCGGTTTTCAAACTACAGAATAATCATAAATTTACAAAAAATAGATTACAAACCAAATTTTTTAATCAAACTCGTAACTACAAACTACACATGTTATATTATTAGTAAAACATAATATGCCATTTGTTAATTGGTAAATAAATAAAACACTCATAATAATAGTACAATCCAATATGCCGTTGGAAAATTCCATATTCAACCACTACATATAAGAATATTTTTTTCCCTAGGCCTGTTCGATATACGTCCCCATATAG
>MU183751.1:64847-98987 GCA_016904865.1 Pissodes strobi
CATGTGTCCCGTCCTTCTAGTAACGGTGATTGTATGCTGCAGTCTATGTACCCCCGCCTGGCCTCCCCCCTTATCACAAAGTGTAGGGAGGTCCAGGAGGGTCTCCATGGCCGCAGTTGGAGTGATCCGCATTGCCCCCATCATTCCTAGACAGGCAAGTCTTTGTATCTTGCCAAGTTGTGAAATCGCCCTTTTCTGTTGTGTCTTAGGCCACCACACCAGAGAGGCGTACGTTAGGATAGGTTTTACCACCATTTTGTATGTCCAATACATCATGTCTGGTCTTAATCCCCATTGTTTCCCGTGTAAGCGTTTGGTAATCATGAGTGATAACACCGCTTTTTTGGCGATATTTTCCAGATGTCGGTTCCAGGTAAGTCTAGAGTACAATGTTACCCTTAGATACTTTACCTCGTTCGAGATCAGTGTGTTTTGTCCTCTCAGGCTGAGTGGTCCTAGATCCCCCACCTTGTGCCTTCGAGTAAAAGCTACGATGTTAGATTTGTTGAAACTAATATTTAAACCCTCCTGATCTACCCATCTTGTAGTCCGGTACAGAGCATTTTGCATCTGCTCTCTAACCGTTGAGATAAATTTGCCTCAGCTGATGATGACTATGTCATCAGCATATCCGTGTGCACACTGTCCCCCATCCGTGAGCGCCCTGAGTAGGCCACCAGATTCCACAAGAGCGGAGATAACACCCCGCCCTGCGGACACCCTCGATGCATCCGAGCCGCCAGCGCGCTCCCAGCGACGGTTGCTTCTACCAGCCTTCCCCTCAGCATGGAGTTAATCCACCGACAAGTGCCCTCAACTCCTCTTTGCCCGAGGGATCTGGTTATGGAGTCGAAGGAGGTGTTATCAAGCGCCCCCTCCACATCCAGGAAGGCGGCCAGCATCACCTCCCTGTTGTCCAGTGTATCCTCCACCCTCTTGACCAGCTGGTGGAGTGCTGTTTCTGTTGACTTACCTGCCTGGTAGGTATACTCGTCGGGGTGCAGTGGGCTGTTTACCAATACACCGTCCCTAATATGCCTGTCCACAAGTTTTTCAAGTGTCTTTTAAGTTCAAAGGACATACGGCTTATGGGTCTTAGGGACTTTGCCGTATCCTGTCGTATTTTCCCAGGTTTCGTTATAAACGTTACCCTAATGTGTCTCCAGTTTTTTGGTATATATCCAAAAGCTAGGCTGCGTCTTAGAATGCTGCAGATTATCCTGTACATTAATTCAGTTCCTTTCTGTAACATTATAGGGTAAATCCCGTCCATTCCCGGGGATTTGTATGGTTCGAATGTGTTTATTGCTCATTCAATTTTCTGATAGTTAATCACTACCTTCGAAGCCTGCCAGTCTTCCCTGGACGCCCTTCGAGGTTCTGGTTCAGTCCACCCCCCTTGAGCATGATCTACTATCTGTGAGCCGGGAAAGTGACCCTTTGAAGTCTAGCACATTCTTGAGTGCTCTCTATCTCCTCACAGTACTTCCTCCACGACCTTCTCTTGGCTCCCCTCAGCTCTTTGTTGAACCTGGTCAGTGTAGTTCTATATATCTCCCACTGATCATTTCTTTTTGCTTTGTTAAAGTCTTTTCTAACCTGCCTTCTTAACTTCGCAAGTTCCTCACTCCACCAGGGCACATTCCGGGTGGATTTCCTTGTTGTAAGAGGGCAGTTGTCTTGGAAGGCAGTGATGCTTGCGTCATTGAATTGCTCCACAACCATCTCTAAGTACCGCGTTCCTTATCGTCTTCCTGATTAGCGGAAGTCTATGCTTTAGGTCGGCCGCATATGCTTCCCAGTCCGTCTTCCGAGGATTTCGATAGGTAGTAGCAGTTTTTTCCGCTGTTATATTGAATCTGATGTATCTATGATCCGAACAACTTATCTCATCAGATACGTGCCAGTTTGTGACGTAATTACTCAAACAGTTTGAGGCTAGTGATACATCTATGACCTCCTTCCTAACTGTGTTAATAAAGGTAGGTTTACTCCCTACATTAATTATATCTAAGTTATTTGCCATAATATATTGTAGTAATGACTCACCTCTATTGTTGGTGTTGGTACTTTCCCAGGTTGTGTGGTATGCGTCCGTATCGCAGCCGATGATCAACTGAGTCCCATTTCGCCTACAGTGTCTCACCAGCTCTTGCACACTCCTGGTTGGTGTTGACTTAGGATCATCGTAGGGCAGGTAGGCCGATCCGATTATAATATCCCTTGGCCCGGTACCCTCAATGATCCTGATTTTGGCTGCCGTCAGGTCCCTAGAACAAAAGAGAGTTAACGGCAGTATATTAATATATTTTTTTTATTAGTATACATGTCCGAGGCGTGTCGATGGATCTACTATAAATCAGTGCCCCATCGATGCCACTCAGACCTGTGATTTTCCCGTGTCTAATCCACGGTTCCAGTATCAGGGCAATTTCTGCGTCCCTCATACAGGAAGCACTGTAAGGACTGCCGAGGCCACCTTACAGTGTTGGAGGTTGATCTGAATTACCCTGATCATTGTTGTTCTTCTTTCCAATAACCCTGAAGGTCACACGTCCCAGTTTGTAGAACCCTTTAAACTGGGCCCCATCAGAGCTTTGAAGGACTTTTCGTCAATAGAGAAGGCCAGGATTTGATCTTCCTTCTCTATTTTCCGACTTAAAAGCAGCCATTCTTCCGTCCTTAGGCCTGGGTTTTACATGCTAAGGCGGGTCCTGGCCACTTCTGCTGTGATTGATTCTGGCTCGGGTATGAAAACCAGAATCCTCGGCCGTACTGGGAGGGTCTACAATCCTAAGTTATGCGCCCTCCCAGAGTTGCCCAAGGGCTTCTACGCTTCTCCCGAGCCATTTTGCCGTTTGTAGGTTAGCGCAGGTCATCCATAGGATTCCTACCCTATATGACGTTCTGTTGAACTGTGAAGGACTGTCACTGCTTGAAGGAGCAGTGTATATCGCCCCCACTAGAGAGTTTTGAATCAGGTCAGCTTGAGCCTGATACAATGTTGTGTCCGGATGGCGTCTGTGATTCACCGCCCGCCGGATTCCGCTAACCGCCTCGCTATAGGGGTCAGTCATTGGTGTTGCACCACTCCTGGGTTTTTTAGCGCCGGAGTTTTTAGGTGGTGTCTGAGATTCAGATCGAGGTCTTTTAGTACCCTCCATGTTCTTCTCTTTATTCGCCACCTTCTGCTTTTTAAGGGGTTTTTCTGCAGTCCATGTCCCTGTATCTTGTTTTCTTTCCTGAGTGTTTTCTTTTGAGCCCCAGAAAGTCTTTTTTCTTCAAACGTCAGTAAATCCGTCATTACTCGACTGTGTAGGCGACCGTGAAGTTTCGTTTTTCCTCCGCCGGAGCTTTACTTTTCACTTTTCCGCCGGCGGAGGTAAAAGTGTGGTCATAGCAACATAGATACAATACAAACACACAACAAAATAAGCGTCAACAACTCAAGATTTATTAAACTACAATTTGTATTTATCACTCAATTTGTGACTGCATTTCTAAAAATCACTAATTTAGGAACAAATTGGTTATTATTTAATCGAACTTACTCAATAACTGCTTAACAATACGGAATTAAAACGCAATCGGAGACGCAATTTTAAAAAAATAATTATTGTTGACAGTGTCCACTGACAGCTTTATGTTACATTACTATAGCAACGACCTGTGCCTATTCACCGATACTGGTCTAAGCCTACTTGCAAACCAACTTATCTTTGATAATAATAATTATTATTACTATTAAAAAGAGATATTTTTGCATTAATTTGTCGACATTTGAAGAAAAAACAGCATATTTTATGTGGAGGAAAAGCTACTTTTCATGGCTTGCTCTCTATTACCAGCCTCACTCCGTTCGGCTGTTAAACACGAGCGCGCCATGAAAAGTATCACTTTTCCTCCATATAAAATAATATACTATTTCGTTCGAGTCCGATACTTTGTATCCTCTTCGAAAGTTGATCAGCGTCTTTATTTCCATCCGCTGATGCTTTGGATGTGGAGGCTTCTGTTGAAACAGGTGATCCATGGTTGGAGCTGTCAGAGTCTGTTATTACCACCTCTTTAACAGTCAAGTTGAGAGTATCCGAGTCAGAGTCTGACTCCGTACTCTCATTGGTTTTGGTTGTGTCCTTATGGTCCATATAGTTCCCACGAGTAAGGGGGAAGTAAATAGTCCACTCCTGCGGAGCCCGCTGCACCGGAGTAAGGCTGGCTACTCTGGGATTTCGCCCGGTTTCCCAGAGGCTCCGTTTGAGACGGTGCATCCCCCACCGCCATGCACCCATCGGCACGGATCACTTTACACCTTGAGTTGGGTCTGTTTTTAAGCTGTCCTTAGCTTCGCCGCATATGCGGCTACTGAGCCCCCCACCAACGACAAGGTGTCACAGCTCCTCATGGGAGATATGAGAATATACCTTTGCCAAATTTAAAATCTTTAACCAGAAAGTTTTTTCTACGACTGAGCGTAAAGCACTGACACACTGTTTTCAGTGCGCAAGCGCAAAGTAATACTTTTTAGCACGAGTGCGAACAGAAAGGTGAAAATTATCAGGCAAAAAAATCCAAGGCTTTAAAAAGAAACAAAATTGATTACAAAATACCTTATGATGAAAGTTGCTACAATGATGGGTATATTTGGGGCTTGTCGAGGACGAGGAGAGGAACTGGGTCAGTTGGTGATGGATTATGTTATATGTAGAACGTACATTAGTTGTGACTAAATAAGATACAAAAGTGAAAGTATCAACATTTACTATTGCTAATCCTTTTTATGGAAATCGAAAATATATAGCCCTATAGTCCCTCCACTGCCACATGTAAACTCAGCGGAAAGTTTTCCTAAAGTATGCCAACAATAAGTGTACTGTGACTCCAGTGGGTTTTAATTCATTTTAGAAAATGCCAGCTGCCATTATGGAATTTTTAAAATACTAGAATTTAAGTTGTATACCGTTCATTGGTAGGTAGGGAGAGATTAAATAGAAAATAAGAAGAAAAAAACGCACAGCAGTTTCCTTCCACGACTCAGCCAATAAGTGCATCATGTAGTTCTGCAAATAGCATCTTAGTTCCTAATCACCGATCGGTGTTCCTAATTCGAATACAGAGATAATAAAGAATACCTTTACTTCACAGTGTATAAATATTTATAGATGTTCAAGTTATTTGATTAATATTAAAATCAATAAAATATACATATTATAGACTTTTGTTTATTTAATAATCTGCCTACCTACTTTTAACATTAGTGTTAAGTTAACGTTTAGTTCACTTTTAACACTAGTGTTAAAAGGAAATAACTTTTAAAACTGTTGGCATAAAATGACATTTTTGACATCAGAATACCACATTAAAAAGTCTACTTTTAATAGCAATTTGTAGAACATAATTTTTTTTAGCTATGAATTTTGGATTGGCGACTCTAGAAGAAGGTTATGTAAAAGCCAACACAATAGTTTTAGCAACAGCCTGCATAGGAATAATGAAGTTTGCCAAGCAATCAGTTTTGGCGCTACATCGTTGTTATAGGTAGATATATTTTCTAATTTTTTTTCTAGATTACGTTCCTAATTCCTAGTCGTATGACACGCAAGCTGAAAACTATTCTCGCTTCAAAAAAGAGGTCAGTTTGACGACGAGTGTCTCGCGACAGTGATTGTTTTGGCTGCCGTCAAGGTCGAATGTTATAAATGCGGATACAGACGTCAAATTCATTCAAAGAAGGGAGATTCTTTGTGAATATATTCGCAGAAACACTTGTAAGCTGCTGTATATATTACAATAAGTAATATTTCGCTTTTCGCATGACCCTCCGCTCGCTACGGGGGCTCAAGAAAAGAAAACAAACCAGATGCTAACCCAAACGTAACCCAAGACATACCCAAATATTACTGAACTGGAGTACATGATATTTTATATCATTATAAAGAGAATTGAAAGACCTTTAAAATAATGTATCATTCAACCCCCCTTTCCATTTAAGATATTACGGGTGGTGCCACGCCCGCCTAGGGGGCTGCACGTGTAAACGTGATTTTTTTGCCAATTTTGTGTCCCCCACGAAACAAAATCGACGGGTCTGAGTGCTTTTTCAAAAAAGAACTGAGCTGCCAGTAAATGCCTCTGTTTCGTTTTCGATGCGCCACCCTGTATATGTTCCATAACACTGTTTGGCTTAAACAGATATTTTTGAATAAACAGCTTTTCGACAAAAACAAATTATGATATAATTAAGTTACAGCGTATATTATTTGAAGAAACGAACTTAACTCCATAGTCTGGATGTCGATACAAAAAGCCATTTTTATCCGAAAACAGCTTTTGAATTTTTATTTGGGGCCAGATTCGGGTGGCCGGCATCTGATTTGAAGTAAAAGAGTTTGTGCTTATAGAACATTTAATTTCTCTGTTCTATTTTGTGGTAAACACTCAAGATCAGATTTTCCTAACAAACTGTGAACACGATCCGCGCTGGTGACGTCACACATAAGCAACTCGTGCTTCGAGGATCAGAAACCAGCCATATTATTATCCCTAGATTTTAAAACCTTATATCTCCATTAATTTAAGCATCGACTTGATTTAAACGCTATTACGTTCGTAACAATAATTTTGTATTTTTTAGAAGAAGGCATTTACCATTTTATACAATTTTTTCGAAGCTCATTGGTATTCTAAACGTTACATTTTAACATTACATTTAGATTTTAGCATTTTTTAGAGTGTTCTACGTCTTTATAGTAATAACACAGCTTATTCAATAACCAGCTACTTATCTTGCGGCGGCATCCTTTGATTTGGGAAAGTCAAGTGAAAATTTTAGAAGAGGGCCATGATTTAATACTGTTTTAAACGTCTGGGCATCTGAATAATACTTTTGACAGTTCGTTTAATTTAAAATATGATGTTTTATCGTCTAAGATCCGTTTAAAAACGATTTTAAATGGCAAAATTGTATAAAAATCCGAAATTTCCGGTCTTTTTAGGGCGATAGCCGCAGCTTCGGACGAATTTGTCGTGGATTTTGAAGCGAATGCAACACGTTTTTCTCTTATTAAAGTAAAAAATAAAGATTTTTATTCCAATTAATTAAAAAGGTACCTAGCCCCGGAGAGTTGTATTGCAAATGCTCGGCCCCGGTAGTGGGGTCGTTTGAGCGCCACCCGTTCTAGCCAACTAAACGGAAAAAAGCTCTGCTGATGTTGTGCAGGGTGGCTAGGTCAGCTCATTAAATCAACCGGTACTTAATTTCAAACCAACAAGAAAACGAGAATCAATAATTAATCAATTAATTTAACTTATCAACAAAACACAATCTAAAAATTTAAGGAACAATATATTTGCTACTAGGTTCTTTTTTTTGAAAACACAGCAACAATCTATTTGGAGTAGAATGTTAAATGGAAATGGGGTTAGTTAAGACAAAAGAATGTCAAATAACTATTAAAGTAATTGATGAAATAAACAGAGCACAATATGGAGATTGTGCGGAGACCAATTCAGTTGTTAATACTCGGTTCTGTATGCCTTACCGCTAAATGCACTAATACTAATAACCGAAGTGATCACTTTGATGTCAACTAAGCTAATTATATCTAGGTATGCGTGCGCTACTAGCTGCACCGATTTTAAAGGTAGTGATAATAATATGTAGCAATGAACTACCACAATAATTAAATCAAATGACTCGATAAATTGATAAAAAAAAAGAATAAAATTAGAGTAAAACTATTGAAAGCTTGGCTATCAATGCCTGACTTATATTATAAAGAAAGAAAATTCAGAGCGGTTATGTTACTCGATAAATGAATGAAAGGAATAAAATTATAGAAACTGTTTTAAAGCTCTACTGTCAATGCTTGATTTATATTAAAGATAAAGAGAATTCAGAACGATTAATAATAATAAATGAATAGATAAAGTTAAGCTTCTGTACGATACCACTTAGATCCGTCGAACTTTGGTAAAGGTGCCGGGCACCTGTTGGTACTGCTAGGGCACTTGCCCTGAAAGAAAACTAGCAGAGGTCTCGAAAGCTCGGTATTTGGATTGACTCTAGTGTAGCCTGGTAGTTGAAGTGGTGGTACTCTCATAAAACCTGCTTCTAGCCTGCTCGTAAGAGTGGTGGCCCTCCAGGAAAAGCCCTGAAATAATCCAGAGCGCATTAGACGAAGTCCCCTTACTTTAATAAAAAAAATCATAACCATGTAAATATATAAATATATCTTCTTTATAAAATAAATTCCCACAGAAAAAAACATAGTCTTGCAATGCCCATCAGCAAATAAAAGAGATACTAAGGTTCAGACAACTTGAATACAAAAAAGATAGGGATGAATCACCCCTAAAAGAAAATATAAACTTCCCCATACGATCAAAACTAAAGTTACATTAAAACAAAAATTCAGATTTGATAAAATGGAGTAGATAAGATAACATATGGGACGCAAAGCAAATGGCGGTATAAGCACAAAAACAATTAATATAAAGATAAAGCAATTAAATCATTAATTTAGGCAAAACTAGAGCAATAATTACCTCGTTAGTGTGTGTGAGGGCTAGGGAAATTCGACGGTCTCGGTCTTATCTGACGAACGTGGAAAGCCTCTAGATATAATGGAAAAAACCGTTAGCGACATGGCGTCCACGCGCTTCACAGGCAATGCAAAAAGAAATCCAGAGAAAATGCTTACCTAATACAGCAGTATTCAGATCCCGATTAATCGGACGTGTTAAAATACAAACAGAAAATCAACACAATATATTCCCAAAGAAAGGGTAGAATTGAATCACAATAAAATGTTGACTTTCTACGACTGCACTATCAGCAACCTTCTCTTCGCCTCGATGGGTATTTTAGAAGAGCCAAATTCTCAGTTTTCAGTTAATTTGTCTTTTTCACTTCTACGAGATTAGAGGGGGGAAAAATGTAGGGCGGATAACTGCCATATCGTATTCTAACGATTTGATACGAGGAATAATTCTAAGATAATAACCAACTTAGTTCTCGTTTATTATGGTTGTAAAACGACTGCGGAAGCCACAATTAATTCACCGAAATCGAATGATTCAAGAAATACCAGAGAATATTCCCTAACAAAACGATAAACTTTTAAAAATTTAAATCGACAGCTGGCGTTTACAAGAAATGGTACATTCCTATTACTCGGACGAATGTTACAAAAACTACAGCCTGTCGTCTGAATATCTTTAGAAGCAGAGGTCCCAAAACTATCTAACGATCTCCGGAATGATTGGCCGGCAATTATTGGTGTTCGGCAACTCAGGGGTTTCCAAAAAGTTATGGAATATGCCAACCAAAATTAAAATATGGATCAACAAGTCAAATGCAGCGTATTTGCAGGCTTCACTAAAAGAATTCTTAAAATGTAAATCGGTTCGTTGACCGTTCTACGGTAATGTAATACAAATCAAGAAAAGCTATCTTAATAACAATGTGCCACGCTTGCCAACTAAAATAAATATAGTCACAACGTGTGATAAAAGCTAATATATCTATATATCGTTAACCTATACTTAGAATAGAGTTAATTTACGTTAAGAAAAGCGGCATTTTCGAGCGAATTGTTAGCAATTCAAATCAATAAATTTAGAATTAATAAACCGATGAGTACAAAATACAGCATTTTTTTTTCCTAAATGCGGCATATAAATGAAATTTTAAAAATATTTGACATTGGCAAAATCGAACCGTTACACGTATATTCATTTTAAATCCAGTTCGTGTCATTACATTACCTGAAAAATCAGGAGACCGTGGAACTGAACCGCTCAGGGCACTGCCAGGTAGGCGCAGTGCCCGACACTCCAACTTTCCGATTACGATAAATGAGTAGCTGGCAGCTGTGGTAATAAATTAGACTGGTTTCAATTTACACCCATGTAGTCACCAAAGCGGCCATAGGTGTTGGAGTAATAGGCAATAAGGAAGAACAACCAAAAATTGTCATGACAAAAAATATAGGACATATTTACAATATAACTGTATTGTTTATTTTATTCTTAGGTTAAATGAAAAGGGAGAGTTAGAATATACACTCATGATGGAGACGCCACAGACACCTCTAACAAAGCATGTAGAAGCTGTTTACAAAAAAGAAAATCCACAGGATAGCAACAAACACCAAGATGACTGTGCCGATACTTAAATTTAATTGAAATAATATTATGTTTACGTAGATATATTATGCAGCTCGAATAGAACTGATTACAATTTAAACTAATTTTGAAATATATAGAGATATAGTATTTGCATTTTTGATAAATATAGTCTAGTAATTATTGTTTATTTATTTATGGAAGGATATATCACACAAATGAAGGTTTGATAATAGTATATTTCATTACCAGTCCGGAAACTAGGCTTTTCCGGTGCGCGAATAATAAATCTGGAAGCCCGAAACTGGTTTTTAAAAACGTTTAATTACGACAAAGGTTACAACTTGAATTGTCTTACATACGACTTCTACCAATAAAGAAAACAATATGAAAGCTATTAACTAATTATCAACCTACAAATAATGGTAATGATAATGATAAGTGACTAAGGGCGATTACAACTAGCCAGGGCCGTAACTCCTCTTCCCTTAGAGTTGATCAACGTCCTCGTTGATTATTTTCTGCAATATTTTCTTGGATACAGAATTTTTAATCCTTAATCTAAACATTATTATACCAATTATCAAAACAACAATTATAATACAAAAAATGGATCCTATTAATAAAGAATGAGTTTCTTTTGTAACAAATTCTTTATAATTCATTGGTTTAAAAACATCCATTTGCATCCTTGAAGGTTCGTCTAAATGGTATTGCTTAAAATCAGTATGTTTTTAAATATTAAAGTTAAAATTATTATTTTCAAACGTATAATTAAAATTTAAAATCAGTATGTTTTTTAATGTTAAAGTTAAAATTATTATTTTCAAACGTATAATTAAAATTTAATGCAAGGTTGCTGTATTTTCTTGTCCTATAATTATGTCACATTGACTAAAAATTAAATTACAATAATTTATAAATTTTCTTGACAATGAGTTGCAGTTTTCAATTATTTCTATAGGTTTATTGGTACAATATAACAAATTATTATTTTGCGTATATTTTGCAAAAGTATAATTATTATTTACTTTGGCAAAGGTACTTGGAAATTTTTGGTAATGTGACCAGCAAAAGAACTTAATTCGTTTAGTTTATGCATTGTAGAAATTAGATTTTCCTCTATATTTTTAAAATGATTATTGACATTATCTAAATCGTCTTGATCTGAATTTCCTGTTATAATTTATTGCAGATCCCAGAAAATTCGCTAAACCTCTTCGTTTCCTTTGGTTTATGTTGTGAGATTTTAGTTTATGTAAATTGTTAAATGCATTATTTAATTGAAAATAAGGATGATTTAATTGAAACTGAAATGTATCTTTATAGGGGAATGAAAGTGTTAGTTTTTTATTTAAAGTTAAATGATTGGTATATAAGTAAGTTAAAGTCAATTGAATAATTGTTAAATTGAATGTAATATATGTTATATGATAGTTTTCTAAAACTAAAGAACTACCTATGTTACTGCTAATACTACTATCTACATTTTCTACGTAGTATCCATTAGTCGATACTGGAAGTATTTGCATTCTGACTTTCGACAGTTCGATTATTCTGCAAAATAGAAGGTTTTTTTTCTTAATCGTTTGATCTTTTGCAAATAAACTTTTGTTGATTTGTTAGTTTTAAAATTTCCTTCTAAAATATTCTTATTTTTATTAGTGACTTTAATAGGTATATAATTTGGAGTGGCTTTACTTCTTCTATCATTTTTCTTATATAGGTACAATTTGAGAATTTGTAATTTGTGGAATTTGATCAGGTTTTTTGTTTTGATTTTCCGTTCTTGTTTTTTGAGTATCGTAAGTTTTTTGATATACCTTTTGAATAAATGGTGTCATTTCTTGTTTTCTTTTTTCATTATATGTTCATATATTGATAAGTCATTATTTACATTTGGTTCAGAGTAATATGGACCATGCAATAAATTAAAAGGGGAAAAGCCAGTGGTTGAATGAATGCTTTGATTGTATATACATATACAAGAAATCATTAAGTTGTCAAGGGTTTCGTTAGGGTCGTTTTGTTTGAAAATTCTTAGTTTTTCAACTAAAGTTGAATGTAATCTTTCAACTGGGCCATTTGAAGTTGAATTATTTGGAGTAACATAATGAACATCTATACAATGCAATTGACAAAATTCTTTAAAGGTGTTGTTTTTAAATTCAGTTCCATTATCGACAACTATATGTTGGGGAGTATTATGGTGAGATATAAAATGACGTAACTTATTTAATAAAGTTATAGACTTTTTGTCTTTTATATGATATGCTTGGGCATATTTACTAAATGAATCAAGGATAGTTAAAACAAGGTTTGAGAAAATTGAAATATATCCATGTGAATTGTTCTAAAGGGTTTTTCAGATAAAAGGGGGGTTTCATATGGAACTTAGGTACGGATTTCGTTCATATTTGTTTTGCAAACATAATTCGGTGGTAATATGTTCTCTTAATTTTGGCCAGTAAAATTTGTCTTTAAGGCTGTTGTATGTTTCTGAAATGCCATTATGGTTCTTTTGATGATGTATAATTTCTGTCTGTGTCAAAGGGTCAGTGATGTCTTGTAAGTACTTGTAAGAAATACAAAGTTTTGCACTTTCAGATAATTCTTTTTTTATTAATTGTTTAAACAAGTCTTCAAGTTCTTTGTCTTTAATATATATCGTTGTGAGGTTGTTTACATTTAGTAATTCTTTTATTGTTATTATTAAATGTTCTTCTGGGTTATCTCTAGGAATTTGTACAAATATGTGAGTTTTATTGAAAGGTTTTATGTCGTATCTTTTGTATTTTTCTCCATATGTTAATACTAGTCTTCTAGTAGCATAATTTACTGGGAGTTCATATATAGGTAGAAGTTTTCCATCTGGTTCCGTATTCGAATGTAGAGACGCTTGCAGTAGCGTAACTATACCATCTGGGGCCCGTGGCAAATTCTTTTGATGGGGCCCTATCAGTAAAAATCATCACGTTGTACTCAGTTTAATTTTATTAAACTTCGAGGCGAGAGGGAATTTTATTAAACTCTCTTAGGCGAAAGGGAATGGTCTGTAGTCCCCACGCTAGCCCAATGCGTATTGGAGACTTCACATTCATCCATAGAACATAATATCTCAATGCATTCATCATCTATTCGCTAGCTTTTCGGTGAAGGAACAACATCGTGAGGAAACCTGCATACATTTACAATGAAATAAAAATAACAATTTAATTTCAATAAGATATTTATTAAGAAAAATCTTTTTTTTCAAGCTTTCTGTTCGCAAAAGTGTCTATAACATCATCAAAGTTTAAAGATCGGGCCATAGAATTTTCAATAGACAGAATAGCCTAGTTACATAACCTGTCTTGTCTCATAGAGTTCCTTAAATAGGTTTTTATCAATTTTAGTTTTCAAAATGATCGTTCAGCACTAGCTGTAGTCACAGAAATTGTAAGAAATAACATTAATGCAGTGCTTACTTCAGAAAAGCTGCAGGACATAAAATGGATTTTTTATTATTAATAAATCAGCAATGTCTCTAATACGCGAAGATTTTTCTATTTCGTCTCTGAAAGTGGATCAGAAACTGAGAATTTCTGTGGCAAATGATTCAGATATGTCTTTTTTATATATCTATCTCAACAAATTCTAGAGCTTTTTTTAAATAGATCAGTGTCATTTAAAACTTCTAAAGTGGAAGGCTGCAAAACACTGAAATTTGAAACAGTTTCATTCATTGGAAGGAAACGCGATTTCAGTTGGTTTATAATGATGTCCAATACTCGATAAAATATGTTCACTTTGAACAAACTTTCCGGATCTTGGAGACGCTCATCTTCGCAAAGCTCATCAAAATGGCGTTTTACCTTCCTCTGACGAGTTTTAGAAAATTCAGGGGTGATGGACCATTTTTCTGCTACACTATTTGCTTCCATTTTTAAATTTTCAAATTCATGTCGATACCTTTTCAATTCATCTAGACAAATTTTCAAACGTTTTAAGGGATTTGAAAGATCGGTGGCTTTAGACTGAAGTGCTTTAGAGGCTGCATCGATAGTAAGTAGGATCTTGCAATGGGAAACCAATAACATAATAAAATTGTAGTTTTCGATCTTCTTTTTGAGTGAAACAGCTTCATTTCTTTCATCTGATTTGCAATTTAACAGAATTGTTCTCGTTAGCGCTTTTTGGACTTCAACAAACCGAACTTTTAAAGCAAAAACGGCATCAAAACGTCCTGCCCATCTAGTAGGGTTTAATGTTTTTAATGTTATTGAAGTTGAAGACTCACTTTCTTTATTAGATATAAAATTTGATAAAATATTCCATCTTTTGATACTATGCCCAAAAAAATTATAAATTTGTTGAACTGTTTCAAAAAATTTTTACATATCAATAACCTCTCTCACTGCATCATTGAGTACTAGATTTAAATTATGAGCAGCACAGTGAACATATACGACATTTGGCTCGACATCTTTTATGAGTTTTTGAACTCCACCATAAGTCCCTTTCATTGTGTTAGCACCATCATATCCTTGTCCTCGACACTTATTTAGAGGAATATTTTTGTCATTTATGGATTTAATAATTTGCTTGGACATTGCTAAGGCAGTTTGATCCTTAACTTCATGATATCCTAAAAATGTTTCTTTAATGACAAGTGCCTTTACCATCTTTTTCGATCATACAATAACTGTAAAGTTCACACATTTGATCAATTTTTGAAATATATTGAGTTGTATCGAATAGAGAGAGTAGAATGGTGCGGCATTTATTTCATTTATGATTGCATTTTCTACTTTTAGAACCAGGACAGAAATTAGCCCATTTTGTATTTTTGGACTTAAGTATTTTATCTGGCCGTTTGGTTTACTTAACAATTCTTGTAAAATCGGGTCGTATTTTCCTAATAACTCAACAATACTCAAAAAGTTTCCTTTGGAGCTTGGATCACTGCTACCTGCGTTTTCTCTATGGCCACGAAAGGCTAAATTACACGTTGAAAGTGTCAGAGTAACATCAAGGAGCCTAGAAAGTACTTGGCGCCAAAAAGAATTTTCTTTTTTGATCATAGACTCTTGCTCTTCATCGAGTGTTCCATGTAGCCGCCACTGTTGATACGTAAGACAGGAATCCAGATGAATTTTTGATGTCTCGTGTCTTTGTATGGCATCTACAATATGTTTCCAGTCGTCATAGCCCTCAATACAAACATTTTGTATTTTCTTAGATGCCCGATTTATTTGCGAATAACCAACACGGTTCACAATACGCCTTCTGAAGTATTAAAGAATAGGATAGCCATGTAGGTACGTTCAAGTTTCACGCCAGACTTGGGAACAATATAGTAATGTTTTTCTAGAAAAGATCTATTGTCACTATCTTTTAAGAGAGGGCCCTTAGGTTTACAATGTCCGTTTTCAATCATGAACCTTTTCACTTGATCAGTTAGCTCTTTAAAATTACCCTTATCAGTAACATATGGCGATGATACAATATTGTTCATGCTAAAATATAATTCTCTTTGATTTTTGCTAGTACCTTGTTGTGGTTGTTCTGGATCTGGATAGTCACTTCACTGGTGTTGGGTGCTGCATCTGATAATTCTGGTATATTTTTAGTAAGGTCCAATTCTTCACTTTTGGAGCACTGTTCACTCGACTTTTCAGTATTTAAGTCATAATTTTTCAAGTACTAACTAATTTTAGGTAGCTTTTTATTTTTTTCTGCAGTCTCCCTCTTTCTCTTTCGTTTTTCGCTCCCACTTAAATATTTTCTGGAACTAGACATTTTAATATCTAACTTTCACAATCAACTATAATTTGCAACCATTTTCATATTCAATAAAAGAACAAATACGAAAAATCAAAGATACAAACCACCAATTGTCAAAATAATCACACAAAGAATACGCAGTCAGTAGAGCCCTCATAAAAATATGTCAAATCCGGAATTCCCCTAACCTAACATAGTGTTTCTAGCTCGCCCCAGCAACAGCGCCACGCGCCACGAAAAAAGTGAAAACAAAATGGGGAATTCCCCGATCGTCAATGCTCACCCGCGCTGCCAACGTACCGCGACAAAATATGTAGAAACCAATGGATGCGTTCTAAAATGAATAGAGATAAGCAATTACCGGTATTTTGATTGACGGTTTTTTGGCGATCATAAGTACGTAAAATTACTAGTCACGGGTAACGTGTACATCTCTAAAAATGAATCAATATCTTTTTGTTTAGGTTGGTTGAAATGCTTAACGATTAACTTGAAATTGTATTATGGTCTTTAGTTGTCTCACTTTGGATTTTAAGCAGCTTATAAAAATATTCTTTTCAAATAAAATAAAATACTCAGGTACAACGTAAAAAAATATTTTTGAGCTCGCGGCCTCTTGGGCCGAGGCCCTCTTGGTTCGGAGGCCCGTGGCATTTTGCCAGCCCTGCCACCCTATTGTTACGCCACTGGACGCTTGAGAAGGTACTTCATCTATTTCTGGGTTGTTATTAGTATTGTCAAAGTCTTGTAAATTGGCAGTATCGTTTGAAGTATTAGGGGTAGTCGAATGAGTGTCATGTGTATTCATTTCTATTCGGGACAATGTGTCGGCGACGACATTTTCTTTTCCTTTTTTATACTTTATTTCAAAGTCAAACTCTTCTAACTTCAATCGCCATCGTATTAAACGAGAATTTGGTTCTTTAATTTTTGATAACCAAACTAAAGGGTTATGTCAGTTTCAATAATAAATCTTTTACCAAATAAATATGGCCTAAAGTGTTTAGTTGAGTCTAAAATAGAAAGCAACTCTTTTTCTATTGTCGAATAATTCTTTTCGGCTGAATTTAGAGTTCTTGAATAATATGCAATTGGATAGTCCTTTTGAGATAGAACACTACCTATTGCATAATTTGAGGCGTCAGTTGTCAATTTGAAGGGTTTGCTAAAATCTGGATATGCCAATACGGGAGAATTTGAAATAATTGTCTTGCATTGGTTAAAAGCTTCGATATAATCTGGATTATCAGGGCGAATAGTGGTGCCTTTTCGTAATCATTTAGTTATAGGAAAAGTGATTTTCGAAAAGTTCTTTATAAATCTTCGGTAATAACCGAGAAGGCCTAAGAACGCTTTTATTTCCTTTTGAGTTTTTGGAATGGGATAATTATGAACGGCGATAATTTTTGAAGGGTTAGGTTTTATTCCTTCGGGAGTAATAATATGACCAAGGAAAGCGACTTATCCAATTGAATTTTAAGATTGACTTCTCGGAATTTTTTGAAAATATTTCTTATGTGGTCGATATGTTCAGAAAGGGATTTAGAAAAAATGACTACATCATCCATATAGACAAAGCAACATTTATACAAATACTCTCTCAAAACTTCATCCATCATCCTTTGAAATGTTGCCGGAGCGATTTTTAAACCGAAAGACATTCTTAAATATTCGAAATGGCCGTTATTAACAGTGAATGCTGTT
Organism: Pissodes strobi; assembly: GCA_016904865.1. Lineage (NCBI taxonomy): Eukaryota > Metazoa > Arthropoda > Insecta > Coleoptera > Curculionidae > Pissodes > Pissodes strobi. The sequence goes on from MU183751.1 coordinate 82,446, forward strand.
TTTTCGATAGATTCGGTGTTCATTCCTATTTCATGAAAGCCTTGAGCAAAATCCAATGTTGTGAAGTACAGGGTGTTCACCCATAATGTCCCCCCCCCTTTAACTTTGTTAATTTTTAAGCTACACAAAAAAAATAAAAAACAGAATTGTAGGGTTTTTTATGTAGTTTTTGCACACGTAAACCAAAAAACATAAAATTGTATAGCATACAGGGTAGATCAAAAAGAACCATTTTTTTAAATCTAGCCCCCATTTTTTATTCGATTTTTCGATTCTACCTAATATTCTATGAATTTTTAATATAACACACTATATGCCTATTCCTAATACTTTAGGAGTTATTGACAATTGAAGTCGCTATTTTTTAATTATAATAATAATTCTTTAATCATTTTTAAAACAGAAGATACAAAATCACTACTCAAAGCAATGAGGTCGAATTGAGGAAACTCAATATTTTCACCTCAATGACTTCAAAAGCTAAACAAAAAGTTATATTCTTAGGTGGCTGTTGCCATAAAAAAATAAAAGAACAAACAAAATAGCGAATTCAACTGTCAATAACTCTCAAAGTATTAGGAATAGGCATATAGTGTGTTATATTAAAAATCCTTAGAATTTTACGTAGAATCGAAAAATCGAATAAAAAATGGGGGCTAGATTTAAAAAAATGTTTCTTTTTGATCTACCCTGTATACTGTACAATTTTTTGTTTTTTCCTTTACGTGTGCAAAAACTACATTAAAAACCCTACAATTCTGTTTTTTTATTTTTTTTGTAGCTTAAAAATTAACAAAGTTAAGGGGGAGGGGGGACATTATGGGTGAACACCCTGTACATGCATTTTCCTAAATTATCGAGTATTTCTTCAATTCTTCAATTGTATGTTCCTTTAATTTTCTGTAATCTATTACCATTCTAAATGTTTTCTTTCCTGAGGCATTAGCCTTTTTGGGAACTATCCAGACTGGTGCTGAATATGGAGATATGGAGGGTCGAATAATTTTGTTATCGAACAATTTTTGAATCTGTTTTTGGATTTCTTCTTGCATGGCTGGGGGATGTCTAAAAGACTTTGTATATATTGGTATGTCGTTGTTAGGTCTGATATTATGTTTCGTCTGAGTTGTTAAGGTTAAATTAGAGTCTTCATTATACATGATGTCTTTAAATTGAACACATAAATTTCTAATTTTTGTTTTTTCTGAGTCATTAAGATGTAAAAGTTTGTCTAAGTCTAAGTAAGAATTGTTTTGAGGGGGATCAGTTATAAAAAATTCACTTTCTGGAATTACTTTAATCCTTTCATGAAAATTTATTTCGATGTTTGGAAACGGGTTGGGAATCGAACATATTCCATCGTTTATATTGACTAATAGATCAGGAATTGTATAGTTATTTAATTCGAAAGAAGGCATAAGAGCAGTACCATTTTTTTGTGTAACTAGTATTTTTAAGATATTTTTATTTGAAGATAGATTTTCAATTGGTTTATTGTAGATCATTGAAAATGGTATGATTTGTTTTTTTAATTTTAGAGTTAAATTATTATAATCTATAACTCCTCTCATTTCAACTAAATCCTTTGTTCCCATTAGAGCATCGAAATCGTTATGCCAGTTAACAATACGAAATTTTATATTGTTAGAAATAATTGGCAATATGAGATTTTTATCCTCTTTAAATATTTTTTTGCAAGCAGTAACTTCGAAAGGTTCTAAAAAGACATTATTTGGAAATAAATTGGCAATTTTTGGATTTATTATGGAATCACTTGCACCTAGGTCTATTAAAACTGTCATTTGAAATTTAGGGAGATAGATATAGGGAAGCTCTAGTTGTCTCATGATATTATTTAGGTCGATTCGAGATTGAAGGCTGTCATAGGAAAATTTTCTGATTCGTCATTTTCTGTTTCTTGGATTTCACTGGGAATATTTAAAAAATTAGGATCATCCGTATAACTGTGTTCATAATAATCATCTTCAAGATTGAGGAAGCTCTGAACATTCAAGATTGGTTAACTACTCAAATGTGTACTTATTCGAAGGGCCTACATTTTGAAAATAATTGTAGTTTTGTCTTGTTTGATTTGGAGGATTACTAGGACGATAAGTTTTCATCGAATCAGTTCCGGTGGAGCCAACGTTATTACCAAAGACTTTTGGTATTGGAGCATTTACTGCTGACATGGGTTGAGCCTTTGGAAAAATGGCATTTTTTCTTGGGGCGAATGCATTTTGGTTTGGTGGTTTAAAAGCTCTAATATTAGATGGAAATCTTTGTGGGGGCATATTTTGTCGTGGCTGGATATTAATTGGTTGACTTGGAGAGGTATTCTGTGTCACTCTTTGAATTTGTTGCGGGTTTTGTGTACTGGGCTTAGAAAATGGTGAGTTGAATGTCATATTTGGCATCTTCGGTTGGTTATTTTGCCGATTTAATTGATTTCTTAATAGCAATTTACGTTACAAGGCCGGGAAATGGCTTATTAAAGTACGAGTCTAGATGTTTACGGACGAGGCGACGAAGGAGCCGTGTCTGGAATTTCTAGACAAGATAAGATAAATCCCAAGTTGTATAAGTAAGTTTATTGTAATATTATAACGTATTGTTTATTGTAATAAAAATCGTTCAGAAATAACCATGTGATAGTTAAAATATACCAGTCCGGTAAAGTTACTTTGCCGGCCTAGTGATGTAATGTATCATTTCCCGGACTCAAATGAGTCCAGGAAATGGCACATTAAAGTACAGTATGAAATAAATTAATTTGAGATTCAATTAAATTATAGTTAGTATTACATGCAATGGCATTATCTAATGTGGTAGGGTTAGTGGTTAGTAAGTAAGACTTTACAAGATCTGGCGAATTACTAATTAGTGTAATGATGGCTGTTGACGTCAGTGCGCACGTGCGTCGCCCGTGGCGGCGCATTGGCCTTCGGAAACGCTCCAGTGAGCGGCCAAGGCGTACTGTGTGTCACGTGCGGCTTGGGGTGATCCAGTAGGGGGCCGCGTAGACTCGGCTCGGCCGAGTGACGCTCTAGCTGCCCTATGTGGAGCCCCGCCTCAATTTGAGCTTCCCCATTATATTTATTAAGTGTGAATTTGGGAACAGATTCCCTGTAACACCCAAAGGCCGCTTCCGGGTCTAATATAAATTCCTCAGGGTCCCCAATATACTCGCTAGAAGTCAGCGGGGAACTCTGGATTAACGCTCTCTGTTCCTCTGACCTATCTCGATTCAGTTCTAGCACCAAGAGCTCATCCACACTCGGGGGCTTTTGGTGCGCGGTTGCCGTCGACTGAGGGGTTCGGAAAGTCATTTTTTTTATATTACAATTATTTATGTCTATGTTTTTTCACGGGATGCCAAGTCGTTATCAAGTCGACTACTCGCTATTTCAAAGAGTTCTTAGACAACGTTCAACCCGTAAACTGATCTCACTGTCAGTCCGGGGGGACCGAAGGTGGGTCCACCAAAGCCTTCCCCGCTATCCAAGGAAAATTGTAGATAGCAGTCACCACAGAACGTCTGTCAGCAGGAGGCTGAATTAAATACAACACAAGGTTAGTGGGCAATAAATCTGTCTTGGGCAAGAAATTTAGAACACCCTATAGACGTATAGGAGTTCCACTTGATTCTAAAAGTCACCCTGTATATGGGAACTACAAAATTAACTCAAAACTTTAAATTAAATTAAAACAAAACTTCGGCTTACTTTCTCCCTTAGGAGGCCGAAACGTTATTAATTAAATGCTTTGAAGAACAACGGTAGTGGGGAAAGATTCCCAGGGGGGTCTACTGGCAGGGGATGCTTTTAAATTTATTTTATTTTTGACTAACTTTTGAGTTATTCGTCTTTTTGTATGTCAATGTACAAAATTTCAATTTTGACTTGAATCCTTATAGCAAGTCTTTACAAATTGCCAGAAGGGCTTAGCAGGGGGTAGGATTGTCAAAAGGTAGTCGTCAGTAGTTGTCACACAAAATATCTACGACCCTAACCTAATCCTATCTCCTAATCTTGGCTAAGCCTTATACAAAAATCAGTAATTCGAATGATTACCAATTTGAACAATTGGGACACCCTGTATAGTTGAAGAAATCCCACCGATCTCCATATATGGATAAGCACAAACCGTCTGCATGCGTCGAAAAATCGTACCAATCATGGGGAAAAAAACCGGGTTCTGCGTCGGACAGAACTGAAAATAGGATAATTTTACTCATGCGCACAAACACCGAGAAGCGACAGAACGAAATCAGCTCATAAAGCTTTTACAGTTCGGTAATCAAAAATATTATCAAATTTCTCTGACCTTGCTTGTTGCTTGCGCTTGAAATAATTCTTTTTTCTGTGTTTGCCGTAATGGGTTTCGGCGTTTCGTTTCGTTCACTTATTGAAGTACGTACGTGCGTCTGAGTGGTTTATATTATGGTTTTCTGTTGAAAATAACTAATTTACTCCTGGACATCTAGTTTAGTTTATTATTATAATAGTTCGTTATTAATGTATTTTGTTAATGTATAAGTTGGTGTAGACGTTAGGAATATGATTTAAAGACAAAAGACCTTAAAAGACAATGGCGTCAACTGCCAAGGTCAAAGAAAATACTCAACGGTGTTTGATTTGGTGTTGCCAAAATAAGGGTAGAATACCAGGGATTTCTTATTTTAAGTAAGTATCATTTTCTTTTAAGGATAACTGCAGCATTACATACAAAATATGGATATAATATCTTAAAAAGGGTTTATTTACTGTCACGATGCATAAATAGCAGTGAGTTTATTCAGTTTTATCATTTTGTATTAAAAGAGTCTTCTTATAGGTAGGATGGATTTTAATTTACTTTGTTGAGGAGCTTTGATGCTCTAAACATTTTTTTTAGATCCTTAAATGGATAATTGTTCCCCATACTTGTTTCTGCTATTTTAAAAGATTTTTAAAAATTGTTTTACATACTACATATATGGGTTCAATAATATAGAAATGATCCGTGGGGGGAGCTTTAACTTTTTTTCCAATATTTATCCCCTTCTTTTAAAAATTTAGGACAGAAAAGTGTAGTGAGTGACGTAAAGTACAATTTGTATGTCTTTTCTATCGGTAAAGGTAAAGAAAAAATAAAAGAAGGGAGTAAAAATTGGGAAAAAATGTTAAAGCTTCCCCCACGGATTATTTCTATGTTGAACCTATAGAACAGTCTGTAAAATATTTTTAAAAAAATCTATTAAAATAGCAGAAACAGGTATATGGAACAATGAGGAAGTTTCATCAATTTTTTGATAGCCCATGAAAACTAAGTGGACACGTGTTTTTTCTTTTTTTCATAAGGCGAAAAATGAGGCAGATACGCCTTGAAATGTGCTTATGACGTCACAATACACATGAATTATTATGTCCCACCATGCATAGTATATCTATATATACAAAACGAAAAACTGGCATAGCTCTCGTAATATTCATATTTAGTGGAAATAAAAAAATACTTATCGTTTTTTTTCACTGTTGTAATAAAAAATAATCAGTTTAATTTCTCAGGAATCTTCCTAATTACTCTCAAATGTTTTAAGGTTTTCATGAGCATTTAGACATGTGTATAGTCTTAAGAATTTTTGTATCTTGGTATACTACCTATATATTTTGTATTATTGGCTTTTTCCAAATAGACTACTACTACTACCTAATGTAAGTTAATGTAAATAAAACGTTTATATCATGATGTTTTGTTTTAATAAACCTTTCTTTGCCCTAAAGTTATTTTAGCTATTCAATGCAACAAAAATTCATATTTTAAAAAACTAAAAAAAGGTGTATTTCTTGCCTACAGATTGTGGTATGTAATGTGTGAATGCAAAATACTTTAACATTACAAATCTCTTTTAAAAGTAGTACCTATTCAAGACTAACTTAAAGAGAAAGTAAAATTTAAGGCAAACGCATATAAAAAGGGTTTTATTAGGAGGTGCTTCCATTTTTTAATATTTTTGAATCAAGGGATGATTTAAAAAATATATATATTTGAAAATTTACAAGTTTCAGTGCTGCGCCTGTGTTACACCAGATTTTACAGTATAAATCATTCAAATTTTCTTGGTCATAAAATCATTTTGTGCAAACTAGTTAATATTTTTAACAAAAAAATGCATGCCACAAGTAAAGAATGTAAAAATTAGGTAGGTACCAAAATATTTGGTAGTATTTTTTTTGCATACCTATCGAAGGTTTATTCCTTAAACATAATTATATACTTACTGTCATATTTTTACATTTTTTAATCGGTTTTTGTGTCACCCAGGGACGAGGAAAGAAATACTTTTTATTTTTTTTTGTCCCCAAAACAAAAAGATTCGGAAAAAATAGCAAAAGTTGTATATTTTATCGGTTGGTCTATTCTATTTCATTTAAAAACCAATGGCTTGCAATTTTTGTCTTAAGTATATCATCTATCAACTTGCTTTTAAGTTTTTGGTAATATATACAACGGCAAAAATATTTTTCCAAATTCTTAAAATCCGGACCTGTTGCTTATTCGCGGCCATGCGGTGATGAAGCACGTGGAATCGATCGATAACCTGCTAATTGAAACTGCGCAGTCTCAGAATTACCTTCTTTTGTTTACATCTGAAGGCGCATGAATCAGTATGATTTGGATCGCTTTGTGCTTATCCATATATGGAGATCGGTGAGAAATCCTGATAAATCCCTATGTCAAGTGATAGCTTAAAATGTGCCCCAATTCACTGGATAAGCCTTATACATTTACTAGGAGAGTTTAACTCTTAATCTAGTATTTTTGGTATAACAGGTTTTATTTGATTTTTTCTCTAATGAACAATTATTAACTAAGAACTTAAGATATTTTAATTAATATCTAACACGTATTAATGTCTTCAGTTTTTTGGGACTTCTCCCACGCGAGATTTTCAAAACGCGTTGGAAGGCTTAAGGTTTCTAAGAGGCCGGATCCGTACGAATTTTAACAAGGATCGCACAAAAATCGTCTTTTGAGGGCGTCGGACGCTATTCGCGAGTTTTTGGTATCGATCAACTTAGAGGGGTCGTACGGAAGTTGCTCGAGGAGAGCTTTTAAAAAATCGTGGTTTCTTGGGGATTTTTGGGGGTGTTTGCTATGTATTATATGCCAATCCCTGGCAACTTGTCAGATGCTGCTCGACAGTTTTCTGACAGAGGTTTTGTGTAATTCAGGGGCGTCAGGGGGGACTTTTTGGGGATTTAATGCGTGATATGTGTATCTAGACCAAACTACTCCCCGGACACGGCTCCCAGTTCAGAGACCGTGCTGGTTTTGTATGGTATACGAACTAGTGATAAATAGCCTTTGATTCTTCTTTTGAGATAGCTCCAGTCGCAACAGTATAACTTCGCTATCTCCCGAACGAACTTGGCTAACTTATCACTCTTTGAACGCGCCCGAATTTTTTAGGTGAAGCCTTATTTTCTTTTTTCGGCTCCTATGCCTTTTCGCTTTTCACCCGTAGGCCGAGTAGGTAAAGTATGGGGGAGTCAGGGGGCTCTCCAGTTCTCGAAACCGAACTGGCCGTCGACGCGCTTTACTCTCGCCCAATGTTTAACTACGACTAGTATTGAGGACCAGAGAGGCACATACGTGAATGGGGGGAACACAAACCAGTAGGCTGACTCAAGGTGCTCGCAACTAACCTTTTTCGCGGGGTGTTGCTGCAGGGTGCGCACTACAGTTGAAGGTCTCGGTGAATTGTTGGTACTCGGCCGCTTGACAAGGCCTCTTCAAGTACTTAACTTCTGTCTTCAAAAAAATTTTTTCTCCGAAATTTCTTCTGTCCTGAAGTTCCAAAAACTCGAAAAAACTAATAAATTCGGTAGAAGGCTGATTCGGTACCAGTTGAGAGTGCTGGTCCTACAATGCCTTTTCCTTTGCTTCAGGGCCCTTTTCGCTCGTCCGTGAGCTTTCTACAGCCTTATCTTTTTCGAGATGTCGAAAAATTGGTTAAGTCTCTAGTGGCCAAAAAGGCCGAAAAATCTCATAAATTCCTTAGAGATATGGGGCTAGGGGCTAAATAGATGAGTTGCTCGTCCCTTTAGGATTCTTGAAGATCCACGTTGACGCTGGCCTAAGGTGGTCTCTCACTTCTTTCCTTCTCGGGAACTGAACGGCAACTAAACTTAATATACCTAAATTCTAGCGACGCGCTTACGGTTGGAAATTTCCACCCGATCGAGTCGGTTGGGATATCGACGACGGTTGGCCAAACGGCTGATTCTAGAATTGTGGAGCGTTAACTGCCACATTCCACATTGTGCATTCGTACGCGGTATGCACTTTTATCCAGTGGCATGCTTAATTAAATACGATTAAGTAAAGGACGTTTTTACAACACTGTCTTCTCTGTTTGGAAACGAAAAGCTTGTCTAACATTTTCATTTGCTTCTTCAGATTGAATTTTTGCAAATATTCTTTGCATAAATTGTTTGAGTCGCACAATAAAATTCATAAGTGATTCATTTCTTTCTTTATTAAGGTAATTTAACTGATGTAGTAAAACGAGAAAACTAATGAGATCACCAAATTTTTGTCTTAATGCAATTTTTAGACTATTCCAATTATCAATATCTGATCGGCAGTATAAAAGATTATGTGCATCGCTAATAAGTTTTGATTTGATCGTAAAAAATACATATTTCTTTTGCGTTTCTGAAGTGTTATAAAAAGAGTCATGAAAATCATCAATTGAATTAATAAAATGTTCTAGGTGGTCTGCATTTCCATCAAAAGTGGGCAGTAATTTAGCAAAATCTTGTACGTTCATTTTATTATTAATATTTAGATTTTCTGTTTCTGCATTAGTACTTATAGGTAGATTTGTTTCTAAATTAGAATTTACAGCTAGGTTTTCAAATAAAGTATTTAAAGAACCAAGATCAGTTGTTTCAGGTATTGAATTTACGTTTAAATTTAATGTGGATTTATTTCTCTTTAAAATATCGCTCAAACGCTTTTGTGGAGATGACATAGAATACAGGCAATTTTGGTAGTTACTTACATTAGCACAATCAAGGATAGGTCCATAAAGATGCACTTCAGCAAAGGTAACACAGATAAGCCAGTCTTCTTCGTCGGGAAGCTGAGAGATTGCCGTCTGGAGTCGGATCGTCTTCTGGTGTCAGATAGCCGTCAGGTTTCTTCCAGTAAAGTGGCCTCTTTCAGGGAAGTTTCACGAACTCGTAACGATTTTACGTTAAGGGAGTTTGCTTCGGATTTTTGATCAACGGATTTGCAAAGATTGTATTGCACCGATAAAGACCAAGAAAAACTAAATAGTGCTTTAACAAATTAAAATTTGAACTACAGCGTGAGCACTATCCTGTTCGCAGCGCCAATAATAAATCTCGAAGCAGGAAACTTGTTTTTAAAAACGTTTAATTACGACAAAGATTACAACTTGAATTGTCTTACATACAACTTCTACCAATAAAGAAAACAATATGAAAGCGATTAACTAATTATCAATATACAAATAATGGTAATGATAATGATAAGTGACTAAGGGCGATCACAACTAGCCAGGGCCGTAACTCGCGCACGACAGTTTCTGGTGTGAGGCGTAGCCAAACACCGGAAGTGGTGCAAGCACGGGAAAAGCTGTTTCTGGACGTGTAATGAACGATATTTTTCAAAATACCTCTCTGAAATCAAAACTAAAATTATTACAATTTTATGTAGGTATCCAAAATCATGTCATTTTGAATTAAAATGTAAGCAAACGTCAAACTTGCAAGACAAGCAAGACACAGGCCCAGATAAACCCACACCAAAATTTCTCGACGGCATGTCAATCACCCTTGAATTGCGCAACTTTGCCCCAATTTAACCGACCTCGTATCTCTTACGGATTTCGAGATACTCATACAAAGAAACGAATTTGTAGCACCCTGTATAGGTACATTTTAATATTATACAGAATGTTCCAGTAAGGGTGGCCACCGGCCATATCTCGGAAACTATTTATTTATTCCAGAAATTTTGAAAACAATGTTACCACTAAAAAACTCATAGTGGGCCTTAATTTTTATTTTCTTAATCTGCAATTTTGATACAAAATACAATTTTTGAATATCTATATTTTAAAACAAATTCTGTCAAAATCGGTTAATAAATAAAAAAGTTACAGACATGTTGCGCTCTTAAGTGGGCCAACGTAATACCGGGATATAAAAAATTTTATTGATAAAAGTTGGTCATGAAATCGGAAACGTCTGTCGTTTAATGTCAGTATGACATGGCACTTGACAATTTTTTCAAAATAATGTAAAAAAAATACATAAGGCACGACAGATGATTTGAATTCTATGGCCAACTTTTATTAATATAATTTTTGATATCCCGGTATAACCACGACAGTATATACAGTGTTCGTCTAAAGTCCGATCCGGCCCCCCTCCCCACCCTTCTTAACTTTTGAACCGATCGGTATATTTCCATAAAAATTGAAGGACTTTCGTAAGAAAATATCAACTTTACTTTAAAATAAAAATGACTTTTAAAATAATTGTCAAATTGACAGCAGGGCGCCATATTGAAAAAACAATTAAATGGAATATTTCCCTCATGTATAAAAAATCCCATTAGAGGAGTGCAATTCTCGGAAAATTACAGCGATAATTGCACTGTAGAAACCGAAAGAGCACAGCGATAATTGCATCGTACGTATCTATGGTAAATCCATTGTAAACTTACGATGACAGCCACAATTTATAAATAACGTCAATGTCAAGTGAATATTATATTATTAAAAGAGTTTCGTTTCGGATTAAAAAAAATCGTATTTTTGCGTCTCTTTGCTTTGTTTACAGTTACATGTACGTTCCTGTATTAAAAAAGGAATAAAAATTTAGTTTTTTAAGCCATGTCCTTATTCGGGAAATATTCCCCCGAATTACACTCGTGCATCAAAATAACCAGATAATTTTGCATTCGAGCATGTTGTCTTAGAAAAACTGCATTCGGTCATTTTCATAAAAAGAGCCCTCCACCTTCGGTGTCGGGCTCTTTCTCCAAAATATGAAAATGAACTCATGCAGTTTTTAGACAACATGCTGTCATGCAAAATTATCGGTAATTTTGATGCACTTGTGCAATTATTTCCGAAAAGAGGAGGTATTCTGAAAAGAATGCAAATTGAAAGCTTTTTTACTTTATAAGCCATGTACAGGGTGGCTCGAATTCGAGTCCATGTATGGGAAACTCGAGAACCATAAGATATACAGTGTCGGTCAAGTTAGGGCAAAATTGCGCATTTAGGTGCCTAACAATACGCCGTTTAGAAAGTTTTAAAATCCCGAGTATTTCCGGAGATATCCGAAAAAAAAAACGAAATATTGAAGTCGTTTTATTTTTTCCTCATCTTATTAAAAACGAATTTCAAATTGAATTGCACTTTTGCATTACTTGCTAAGTTTAAGATCTTTTAATTTTATAGTAGGCTTTGTTTGCCTCTTTACGTTATCAATAATTTTTAAGGCCAAATTTTGACTTGCATCAAACATGTGTATTATGTATCGATGTCAAATATATGCTTCTTTTTTTCTTTCTGTCTTTTACCAGTCCGGAAACTAGGCTTTTCCGGTGCGCACAGGACACTTTCTGGTGTGAGGCGTAGCCAAACACCGGAAGTCGTGCAATTTTTTATTTTTTTCCTGAGCTTATTTAAAAACGGATTTCAAATTGAATTGCACTTTTGCATTGCCACTTTCACAGTTCTATCCAATGGTAGTATCCAGTTTGGAATCCGACGTTTCATCTTCAAGGGAACATCATTAACTTTCTTTTTTAAAGACGACCTCTATTTTTTTATCATTTTTCAGATGATATTAGCATTATAAATATGAAAATGTGTATATTTTTTTTATTATTTTTATTTGTTCTTAAATTATTTATTTTGCTTTGGGGTAAAAATAAATAAAACTGTTTATTTAATTTTACATTTTATTTTTATTAAAAATAAATGTTTTCATTTTCCACTTAACACAAAAAAACAAAATAAAATATTTTTATAGAATGTAAAAATGTCAAAAGTAACAAACTATTTAAAATGATGTCAAAGCAAAATAAGTACTTTCAAAAAAAATTAAAATAAACACTAAAAAAAATAATAAAAAAAAATAAAAACGCATATTTATATTAATAACGCCAAATTCATCTGAAAAACGATAAAAAAACTAAATTTCGTATTTGAAAAAAAGAAGTTGATGACTGAATACCACCACTGGATAGAGCGGAAAAAGTAGCAGTGTAAAAGTGCAATTCAATTTGAAATCCGTTTCTAAATAGGCTCAGGAAAAAAATAAAACGATTTTTCAATATTTCGGTTTTTCCCGGATATCCCCGGCAATACTACGAATTTTAAAACTTTCTAAACGGCATATTGTTAGGCACCTAAATGCGCAATTTTGCCTTAATTTGACCGACACTGTATCTCTTACGGTTTTCGAGTTCCCCGTACATAGACTCGAATTCGAGCCACCCTGTACATATTATTTATTGCACAACTTTTATACTAACATAACAACTTACAACAACATACAACTTTTAAACTAACATAACTACTCTATAACTTGTTACGCTTTTGCTTGCCTTCTAAACTTTATTGGCTATCTTCACATCAGCTCAGAAGGAAATGAGAGTGAATAAGATTATATTAAAATTTAAAGTTGAAATCAACCGAATTTACAATTACCGAGGTGTAGGCCAGAGCCAGTTGGGCTGCCATGCCCAATTTTTACCCAAATGTGACAATCGTTAAAAAAAAATACGAGCCTCACCTTTATAAGCACACACTTGAAGTGAAACTTCTGAAAGATATTTGGAATTGTTTTTATTATTTTTGAAGCTTTTCTTCTCAACTTTTGCCCCCGGTTTTGACCTTTTTTGTTTTTTTTTCGCCGAAAACCGCGTTTCTCTAACATTTTTTTATTATTCGTTTTGCCAAAGGTGGCTTCGGGACGATGTGTTTTATAATAAAAAACGCCTTAAAGGCCACAAACTGTTAATCACAGAGGTTCTTAGTGCGGCAGTTGGTAAACTTTTTAAAACTGTTAGACTTCAGTTTAAAAACTCATGTTGGAGGGGTAAAATTTATGTAATGGTGAATAATCAAAAAAAGTGCGTCGAGTCGGAGGAAGACTTACAGGGACTTATTGAGGAATTTTCGGTCAGTGAGTGATTAACAGTGAATGTCAATTCAAATCTCAAGTGTTACCCGTAAAAATTCAAGGTACGATGTTTTCGATCATTTTTGCAAAGGCCCTTTATAGATTGTTACTCGAAAATATGATATTTATTTTTTTGTTAACTAAGGTTTTTTTTGGGAGGGTTTTATTACAATACTTATTGAGGATTATTAAAAATATTGACTGTTTTATCTTTTTTTGAATGATGGGTTTTTTATGGTTTGTTAATCTGGTGAAAAAAATGTTTATTAGGGTATATATATATATATATATATACAGTGTGGCCCAAATTGGGTATACATGTATGGGTATCTTCTAAACTATATGAGATAGAAAAATGGTTAAATGGGGAAAGTTGTAGGCCATTCAATTCCCAATTCAACGCCATTTTGGTAACGATTTTCTCTCTTTTCGTTTTTGAGATATTTTGAAAAAATCAAAAAGTTGTATTTTCCAAAAAGCGCTGTACTTTTTTTATTTAAACATATTTTTAAAATCTGTAAAAACATTGTTAGGACAACTTTTTACGCTCGATGCACCCATGTAATCAGTTTTTAGTTCTGACGTTTCGGTTCTGAGAAACCATCATCAACTTCGTTTTTTCTTATGGCAGCCATTTTGTTTTTTGGCACATTTAAAAAGAACATGTTTTTTCCTTTCTTATGATGTATAACACTTTATAAAAATAATTTATTTTTATGTCAAAAAACGACAAAGTTAATTTTTAACTGAGTTGGCTATGACTGCGGAGGCCATTTGCCGTAATAAATAATAGTGTTGCTATGGTGATTCACCGGCATTTAAGTCATTTTACTGAAAAGTGACGTTATTCAGTCAAAACTCTATTTAGTAGTTTTTGTAAAAATTTTCGTAAATTTTGATTTCTAAAAATGGCCACGCGATATGCCAGTGAAGAAAAATATGACATATTAGAATGTTATATTAAATGTAATAGAAATACAAATCTTGCCACCGCCGCCTATTTGGACCTGTATCCTGAAAGGCAACAGCCAAGATTATTCGCGAGGCTTGACCTTAACTTAAAAAATTATGGAAGCTTTGAAGTACCAACGGCAAAGAAATATCAGAAGGACAATCAAGCTCGTGACGATGTCATTAAATGACATTTTAATCCGAATCCGACGACGTCGACGAGAGTACATGCAAGGGAAATACTTATATCAAGACCTATTATCTAAAGAGTCCTTAAAGAAAATAAATATCGTCCTTATAAACCTACTATTGTTCAAGTTTTAAAGGAAACAGACTACCCAAGGCGATTATGATTTTCAAACTGGTTTGTAAACCAATGTCATGAAAACCCCAATTTCAGTATGAAGATTATTTGGACCGACGAAACGTTTTTGAGCAACTGCGAGGCATTCATTATGGTGAATATCCATTTTTGGGTCACTGAAAATCTTCACCGAGTGGCAGAACGTAGGCCACAAATAGGATTTGGCCTTAATGTGTGATGTGGTGTGTACGGTAATTCTACACAAGCCGCAAAATATTTACAATGTCAAATAGTATAATTTGATTTTAGATAATCAACTTATAGGACCATTCATTTACAATTAAACATTGACCGGCCAAAGATATTTAAACCTCTTAGAAGGCCAGATATTACCGGCCGTGAGAGCTTTAGTTTCTAGAGAACAAGAGCTAAATGGTGAACTATGGTTGCAACAGGACGGGTGCCCCGCACATAATACTCAAGGAGTACAAAACTTATTAGCGGAAGAATTTAACAATAATGTTATATCAAACCGGGGTCCTGTAAATTGGCCAGCTAGGTCCCCGGATATTACACCCCTCGGTTTTTATCTTTGGGCAAAGTTTACAGAATAAATATAAGTTGCCTCACTCACTGTCGGAACTTTAATGCATTGAGATCACAGGCGTGCCGCAGATACCTGCATATTCTGTAAACTTTGTACTTTGTACCGTCAAATACCATGAATAAAACTGTGTATGCGTATGCATCGGCGGTAGCTGGCTCCTCGAGCGGGACGAGGTGGTGGGGTCTAGCCGGTTTCGCGTGATTTGAGAGTGCGGGAACTTATATTTTATTTAGCAACTATAGAACGATTAGAAAAAATACTTCGGGATGTTTTAGGTATTATAAATAGGAACACCATTCGAAAAGTAACTAGAACTGTTCTTAAAAAATGTGAAAAATGCATCAATAAAAATGGCCGTCATTTTGGATAGTTTAGCTGAATATGTATGTATTTTAATTAAAAGCATCTAGTTTATTTTGTTAATGTAGTTATTATATTATTTATGGTTAGATTGGTTAGTTTGGGTATGTTAATAGTAGTAACTTGTAAAGTAAGCAGTTATAAACAGAAACAGATACCTACATTTAGACCGATAGTTTGGAAATTAATAGCAAATATTGTTTTGTACGGCAACAGCCCTCCGTAGCAACTGTTGCTAAAGCCAACTCAATCTTGTTTCAATATCATTTTGTCCTTTGGTCACATGGCTTCACAAGGTTTCTATAATTTCATAGGTTCATAACAGACTTGTCTTAAGGCTTGACTCTTGAGTGTTGACTGTCAGGATTGGATTCCAAATAACTGACGGTGCTACACTTGTATTCATATTGCATTTAATATAACATTCTTAACATATTGATATTTTTTAATGATGTTTGGCAGGGCAGCTATTATTAAACTTACCTTTTAACAAATATGAATAAAAACAAAAATTACTAAAAATGAAAGTTAAATTCGATGTTTGTCTGATCAATGTTTCGTACATTTTTCAGTAAAATAACTATGAAACACTAGCAATATTTGTTTTGTACCGCAAATGGCCTCCGCAGTCATGGCCAACCCAGCTAAAAATTAAATTTGTCGTTTTCTGACATAAAAATAAAATATTTTTATGAAGTGTAATACATCATTAGAAAAGATAAAAAAAGTTCTTTTTAAATGTGCTAAAAAACAAAATGGCCGCCATAAGAAAAAAAGAAGTTGATGCTGGTTTCTCATAACCAAAACGTCAGAACTAAAAACTGAATACATGGGTGCGTCGAGCATAAAAAGTTGTCCTAACAATGTTTTTACAGATTTTAAAAATATCCTTAAATAAAAAAAATACAGTGCTTTTTCGAAAATACAACTTTTTGATTTTTTCAAAATATCTCAAAAACGAAAAAAGATCAAATCATTATCAAAATGGCATTGAATTGGGAATTGAATGACCTAGAACTTTCCCCATTTAACCGATTTTCTATCTCTTATAGTTTCCAAGATACCCATACATGTATACCCAATTTGGGCCACACTGTATA
>MU183751.1:103987-130631 GCA_016904865.1 Pissodes strobi
AATTAGTTTTTGAGGGTTCTTGGTTTTTGGTCAAATGAAACTTATATCTTCAGCCAGTCAAAACCAACTGTATTTTGAACGTTTCGAACGTTATTCGTTCTTTGTCAACACATTAAACGTAGTTGCACAAACATCACAATTACAGTATATTACAGATATACTGTAACACCAGATGATAATAGTTCTAACTTTGAAATTCCTAATTATAATTTTTTTAGAAAAGATCGTGATGGGAGGGGTGGCGGTGTGGGTATTTATGCAAAGAAAAATCTTAAGTTATCTGTAGTCACGTTTCCCAATATATCAAATGAGTTTGAATATATCGGCTTTAAATTTAACTTAAATAAAAAAAATATATTAATCATTAATTTATATAGACCACCATCGACAAATGTCTCTATATTTTTAGACACTCTAGAAGATATTTTAAGTTCGTCGGTGCCTTGGTATAATAGCATTATTTTAATGGGAGATATAAATATAGATTTGTTGAGCCCAACAATACCATCACAAATATTTAAGAGCTTTTTAGAAATTTTTGATCTTCGTCAGTTAATAACAGATCCTACTAGAATAAACATACAGTCAAATACTTCAACCCTTATAGATGTTATTGTAACTAGCAACAATTTAGAATGTGTCAGCTCAGCGTCTACTTGCATATCTGAAACTATCACCGATCATAATCTTGTACACGCCAAATTAAACTTGCCTAAATCGAGAAAAATGGAAAAGGTTATTAAATATCGCGACTATAATAGTATTAATACAACTTTGTTTGAAGTGGAAGCTCAGCAATTAAATTGGCGTAGTATTTATTACATTTCAGATATAAACGAAAAAGTTTCAATTTTAAACAAAAATATTTCATACATGATAAATAAGTACGCTCCTTTAAAATCTAAGGTTTTTAAAGAAAAGCCATTCACTCCTTGGATTACAAGTAATATTAAGTATTTAATCAAATTAAGGGATAAGGCGCATAAAAAGTATACAAAACAAAAGAATCCAGCTAATTTATCATATTACAAGCAACTAAGGAATTTTACTAAACATGCAATCAAAAGAGAAAAAATAACATATTTCAAAGAAATGTCAAAAAAAGTGGGAAAAGAATTCTGGGATACTGCCAAAAAACTAAACTTTACAAAAAATAAAAAAAATTCTGTACCTGAAAATTTGAACAAAGCGGAGGAGTTAAATAATTTTTTTTCAAGTTCTATAAATAGTGTTAATTCAACATCTTATGATAAAATAAATTTTTATAATTCAAATAGAATACATAATAATGAATTTTCAATAAATTTAATTAATGTGCAAGATGTTTTAAACATTATAAATAAATTAAGATCAAACGCCATTGGTATGGATGGAATCTCTATTAAAGATCTAAAACTCTGCTTACCCTACTGCTTGTACCCTCTTCTTAATATTCTTAATACTTGTATTTTGGAAAACAAATTCCCAGTTGAATGGAAAAAAGCAATGCTCATTCCTTTGCCTAAAGTACCCTGTCCTAAAGAATATAAAGATATAAGACCGATCAGTATTTTACCATTAATCTCAAAAATTTTAGAGCGCCATATGTTTAATGAAATCAATAGTTATGTTTATAGTTTAAAAATAATTCCTAATTGTCAGTCAGGCTTCAGAAAATCATATAGTACTACTACTAGTCTTATTAGTATTGCTAATGATATAAGGGTTAAAGGGGATCTAAAACAGGTAACATGCTTAACATTGTTAGATTTTAGCAAAGCGTTTGATACGATCGATCATCAACTGCTCCTGGCAAAGTTACACTATTTTGGTTTTTCGAAAAATACTGTAAATTTTTTGGGCTGCTACCTTAAAGACCGCCTACATTGTGTTCGGACAATCACTGACAATAACTTTACATTTTCAAATTTTTTGCCTGTGTCCAAGGGTGTACCGCAGGGTTCAATTTTGGGGCCACTGCTATTTGCTATATACGTTGCAGATATGAATAACTGTCTTCAAGACGCAAAATTGCAGCAGTACGCCGATGACTCCCAAATTTATATTTCATTTAATGTCCCTGAATTGCCTATTGCTCAAGAAAAAATGAACTCAGACTTACAAAGAATTGCCTTATTCGCTGAAACTCATAACCTCAATTTAAATGCATCAAAATCGGCTGCCATTTTTTTTTCTCATAACAAAAACTTGCTTCAAAGATGTGCCGAAAATTTTAAAATAAATATTAACGGGTTTCAAGTGCCGGTATTTGGTGAAAAGCGAAATTTAGGAATAATTTTGGACTCAAATCTGAACTTTGCTCCACATATACAGGCTAAACTTAGAGTTGCTTATGCCCGTTTGAAACAACTTTATCAGTTTAAACAAGATTTACCATCAAAGACCAAATACTTTCTTTGTAATTCTCTTGTGCTTTCACTATTAGACTATGGAGATATTGTGTATGGCGACTCTATATCGGCCGACTTGTCTAAAAAAATACAAAAATTGCAAAATAGTTGTATGCGCTTCTCATTTAACATTTCTTATAGAGATCACATCACGCCCTACTTAAATTCCAATTTTATTTTAAACATGAAAAATAGAAGAAAATATCATATGTATAATCTAATTTATAGAATAATTCAATCAGGTGAGCCCACTTATTTAAGTGATTTATTTTTTCATTTCAATCATATACATAACACTAGAAATCCACACCTTTTTAGAATACCAGCTCACAAAACATCATATTTTAAAAAATGTTTTCAATGTGTTGGCATACATTTATGGAACAAATTACCAATTTGTATTAAAAATAGTTCTAGACAAAAATTTACTGCTTATATTAAAAAAATACTGTTGGATTCCCAGGCAATATAATATCTATAACTTGGAATTTACTTGGTTTTAGCCGAACTTGCAAGGATAATAATAATAATAATTGAATCAATGTCATTAGTTTTGGTATTTATTTCGCCTTTACCCCGTGGCGTCGCCTCCTCTCTTTACCGCTCTCTTTGCCGCTTGCTTTCTCGCTCTTTCTTTCTTTCATTTTTCTGTTTTTAAGTTGCATATATAAAAATGACTTACTAAGTAATATATAAGCTTTAACGGGCTGTACACCACAGGTGAATTCGGTGAGTCCACTTGTGTTATCGGTTCTGTATAATCGCAGTGCAGTCCGATTACCTTATGAACATCTTATTTATTTTTATGTTTAATCGATTTATGTAAGTAATTAATATTGTTTGTATGGTAATAAAAGATTTTGAATTTGAATTTGAATTTTTTCTTATTTTGTTTTATAATACTTCTATTAACTTTCCGAACAATTTTTCTTTTCTCTTTTTTTTAATAATTTTTTTTTCTTATTTGGTTTTATCACTTTTATTAACTTTCCGAACAATCTTTTCCGCATTTTTTTTTCTTTTCTTTTATAATACTGAGATAACCCACATCTTTAAAATACTATTTCATTAGACCTGATACATTAATTTTTGAGACACCCTATATATGGGTATATTTTGAGACACCCCTTATACATGTAAAAGATAAAAACAAGTCATAAATTGAAGTCGAGTTTTTGCGAGGTTTTTTGGAGGAGATCCGAAAGGTATTGCTGGAGAACGAAAAATAGAGAGTCAGAAGCCAGCGGAGTGTACAGTTTATTTTGGTGAATTGTTTTGCTTCTGTGTTGCAATATTATGTCATTACAAGTCGGTAAAATGAAACTTATAATATTGTTATTATCATAATTTGTACCATTATATATTTTATACTCATTGATAATTAATATTTGATGGCCTAACATGTGTATACCTTTTCATATTGTTATTAACATAATTTACATAAACATTTCTCCTATTTTCATTGATAATTAATATTTGATGGCCTAACATGTGTACACATTTTCATATTGTTATTAACATAATTTGCATAAATATTTCGTCTATTATCATTGATAATTAATATTTGATGGCATAAGTGTGTATATATTTTGATATTGTTATTAACATAATTTGCATAAACATTTCTCCTATTTTCATTGATAATTCATATTCGATGGCATAACGTGTGTATATATTTTGATATTGTTATTAACATGATTTGCATAAATATTTCTCCTATTTGATGGCATAACATATGTATATATTTTGATATTGCTATTAACATAATTTGCACAAGTATATTGATTTCATTCTCATTGATAATAATTCATATTTGATGGCACAACATGTGTATATATTTTGATATTGTTATGAACCTAATTTGCACAAATATTTCATTTACTCTCATTGATAATTTATATTTGATGGCCTAACATGTGTATACCTTTTCCTATTGTTATTAACATAATTTGCATAAATATTTCTCATATTTTCATTGATAATTCATATTTGATGGCCTAACATGTGTATATATTTTGATATTGTTATAAACATAATTTGCACAAATATTTAATTTGTTCTCATGGATAATTTATATTTGATGGTATAACAAGTGTATATATTTAATGAAATCGTTTTATGCTGTGAATAACACTGTGTATTGTTTCCTGTCTCTTCGTGCTGGAATTTTAGTTTTAGTATGACTGTGATTGTAATGTAAGTAAGGGACTTGATGAATCCACTAACATTTTCCTCCCCTGACTGAGCGAATATCCTAGCTATAAATCGTGAGCTTGCGAGCAAAGCACCCTAAGTCGTTCTTTTAACAAATGCTATATTTTCAATGATTTGCTTCTGTATGAAACCTATGTGAAATTTAAATTAACATTATTTTGTAACCTTGAATTTTTGACTTGATGCCAATTGCTTATAAGCACCCGAAATGATAAAGGATCTGTAGCCTGTGCAGAATTACACAGAATGAAACCACATATCGTAATTGAAATGTATTATATCGAAATGACTATAACTAATTAGCAACAGTAAACGAATACTATTCAATCACAAATAATGTAATCAATCGCTAAGCGATAACGAAGGAAATATATATATATATATTAATCGGCCTGCAGGTCTTACTAGAGATATTAGCTCAATTTGCAACTATAGCTGAGTAGCCTCCCGTATGGGACCTCAGTACCTGCTGGCGACGTCTGGCTAACTAATACTAAACTCTTCAGTTTTGAATGTATTGTAGTATTGTCACAAGTGTGGAACGACAAATTGCAGTGCGTGAGACAGTAATTTAATTAATTGTTATACTAATAAGGGTTGTACAGCATAACTCGGTTTAGGAATTGGGATCGAGGTTTTCTCTGCCATGCTCTTTTCCCTCGTGAATTCCAGGCGGAGTATGGCACGCTTTTCTTTAATAAATTAGGCGTATTAGGAATCTGTGGTTTGATTTACATGACGCACCTTTCCCTCAAATTTCCCTAAATGTGTTCCGTTGTAGCGCATAATGAGTGAGTAAAATTGTGCAAGATAATAACACAACGTAGGTATTGGTCCTCTTTAATCCATTTCTTTTTAATCTAATTTGACGATCATTGGCAAAACAAAGACAAAGCACAATTTTACTTATCTGATTCAACTATTTTGAATCGACCCGGGTACGTTATACTACAATACTTTACGAAATTTTTTTTACGTTTTTCAATTTTTTCCCATTTTTAAAAATTTTTTTATAAAGCATTTTTTTCTTACTTGCCATCCCCGACCTCATAGCTAAAATCCTTCGCCCTTTTTTCCCCGAAAAACGCGTTTCTAATTTTGTTTCGTAATACTTTTATTAACTTTCCAAACAATTTTTTACGTTTTTCTTTTTTAATTTTTCCCATTTTTTCCAAAATGTTTGGGTATCCGGGGAGTGAGGGTAGAACCCCCCTCCACTAGTGACCCCGTGATACGGGGTCATCGCTTGTCAGATTTTCGATTCGAGGCACCGTTGCATTCCCAAAATCCTCCCTTAAGGTAGAGCCCCGGTCCCTCCCATACGTTCATACCATTCTCGCGCCAAACACAAACTATGGGAGGCTCCACCTACCGCGATCGGTCGTGGAGGAGGCGCCCTCTATAGCGTTTTACATACTAAAATTGCGCATTCAGGTGCCTAGCAATATGCCGTTTAGAAAGTTTTAAAATTCCGAGTATTTCCGGAAATATCCGGAAAAAACGAAATTTTGAAAATTCGTTTTATTTTTTTCCTGGGCTTATTTAAAAACGGATTTCAAATACGAACTTTAATTTTTTTTATCGTTTTTCAGATGGTATTGGCGTTATTAATATGACTGTGTTTTTATTATTTTTTTTTTATTTTTATTATTATTTTTTTAATTATATATTTTGCTTTGGCGTAATTTTAAATAATTTAAGGTAGGTACTTCTAAAATGTTTATATTCTATAAAAATATTTTATTTTGTTTTTGTATTAAGTGGAAATGTGGAGCGTATTGAAAATAAAAAAGTTAAATTATTTCTTACGAGAATATGGCCATGAACTATTACTCAAACAAGTTGCTTACTGCAAAGATAAAATATTCCCAACATTTAACCAATTAAAAAATTTATTTAATAGAGAACATCAACAATTTATAATTATACTACGTGATACTATAGGAACTTTGATGGAAAAACACCTATTGGAATTTCGCTTATAAATAAAATGCACTAAGCAACTTGGTTGAGTAATAGTTCATGGCCATATTCTCGTAAAAAATAATTTTACAATTTTCCACTTAATGCAAAAAAACAAATAAAATATTTTTATAGAATATGAAAATTTGAAAAGTACCTACCTTAAATTATTTAAAATCACGCAAAAGAAAAATATATAACATAAAAAAAATAATAAAAATTAAAAAATAAAAAAACACATACTTATATTAATAACGCCAATACCATTTGAAAAACGATAAAAAAGTTAAAGTTCGTATTTAAAAAAAGAAAGTTGATGATGATCCCTTGCAGACAAAACGTCGGAATTCAAACTGGATAGAGCGGAAAAAGTGGCAATGCAAAAGTGCAATTAGATTTGAAATCCGTTTTTAAATAAGCTCAGGAAAAAAATAAAACGATTTTTCAAAATTTCGGTTTTTTCCGGATATCTCCGGAAATACTCGGAATTTTATAACTTTCTAAACGGCATCTTGTTAGGCACTTAAATGAGCAATTGTGCCTTAATTTGACCGACACTGTACCTCTTACGGTTTTCAAGTTCCCCATACATAGACACGAATTCGAGCCACCCTGTACATAGTGTATATGTCTATGTTATATGTTTATAGTGTCCTGTGTGTCAACGCGAAACATGTTTTTTTTTGCTAATTTTCCCTGTATTATCTTGCTTAATATAACCCTGAACCCAAGAATCTAAGAACCAACAACCTTTGGGAAAGATAAAAGCAATTTGGTTGAAGGGATTATCCCATGTAACTATATTTAACAGTCAATGCTGCTAACCTATTTGCGGAAGAGCCTACATCTGCCCTACGCCCGTAGATGTTTGGTACGCGAGTGAAACCATGAGTGCTGCACCGTAACACGCATCACATAAAACATTACTAAGCAACTAGGTTATAGGTACTCAAAATTACCTGGCGGTGCAACAACATTAATATAATATTGTGCCGTTTTTCGCCTAAAGTATTGCTCATAAATTCGGGATTTTTTGTCGGTGGTGTCTACGATTTTCCGCAGTGAGTTTTCATATTTATTTTGTCAAAAACTATTTTTTTAAGCCAAGTTTCGAAGATCAAATTGGCTCATTCTGCCTCCAAAGGAATTTCAAGAATT
Source organism: Pissodes strobi (assembly GCA_016904865.1). Lineage (NCBI taxonomy): Eukaryota > Metazoa > Arthropoda > Insecta > Coleoptera > Curculionidae > Pissodes > Pissodes strobi. Next base: position 111,712 of record MU183751.1, read on the forward strand.
TGTTTTGTTTTTATCATATATTTAATAAATATATGGTTTTTATACTACCACACTGCTGAATTCATAAATAAATATATAGTGCGTTTCACCTGTACAATTCAGCAATTTTGTGGGGTTTTGACTAAACTATACCCCGTCTCATACACAAAATTCAGAAATTTTGTATTTTCATCTATCCATCTAGGATGTCCAACCGTTCAAGGTGCAAGGCAGCCTGTGTGTTTAAGGAGTATAAGAATAAACTTTTTGGCTGTTCCTGTGACATATGTCAGGAGGTGGTGTGCAGGAACTGTTCTGCGATAAAGGCTTCGAAGGTTCGGGTGATGCCACTGCAGGGAAGAACTCTATTCTTTCTTTGCACTGATTGGGTTATCAACATTCGTTCCATACGACAGCTGATGGACCGAATCCAAATCCCGGAAACGGGCTTGACTGCGTGTCAGAATGATGCTCTCGATCGAGACCAAGGCAGATGTTATTCGGCCAGAGGTTGTGCAGGCAGTCTCGGACTCGGTGGCTGGGAGGGTAAATGCAGCTTTGGAGCAGCAGAGCGACATGATCGCCTCCAAGCTAAACGATGCTGTCAAAAACTTTAAAGACACAAATTGCGAGCTTGTCGCGTTGCTTACAAACGGCTTGATGCCTAACCCACCCTCTAAGCCAAGTCAAGCATATGACCTGAGAAAGGATGATCCCCACAATATTGGCAAATCACAGCCAAAGAGGAGAGGCGAGATAGTGGGCCTGAGGAAGAACTGCGGAAGGCTGGTGGCTTCCACTCCACAAACGTCAATCTTTGTGTCCAAACTGTCACTGGATATTACTGTAACTGACGTTATTGAGTATCTAAAGAACAATTTTGGCGCTGACGAACGATATGCTGTGGAGATGACTGAGGTTAGGTCTGGGGAGTACAATGCATTTAAGATTACTACCAATAAATTACTGGAAGAAAACTTACTAAATCCCAACTACTGGTCTGAAGGCATTGTTGTAAAGAAGTTTTCGTTTTTTCGTCCCAACCAGCCAAGCCTATATGTGTTGAGAAAAAGTTCGAGACTGCAGCAACTTTGATCGAAACTAGAAGTGAACGTATACTAGTCTGCTATCTTTATCATCCACCTGATGCGGAGTATAGTGTTTATTTGTGACTGTCTGGAGAATCTGTTAGTCCATTTATGTAAACGTAATGTAACTTTATTCGTTGGTGGTGATTTTAGATGTGGTGATGGAAATGTTTTGAATATTTTGAACGTTTTCAGCTCGTATGGCCTGACTCAATCTTTTTATGATTTCTCAAGAGTGCAGGGTCAGTCCTGCACTCTGATCGATAACATATTTTCTTCTGCATGTCTCCTCGAGAGTAGGGTAGTAGACGTAACTTTTTCGGATCATAGAGCCCAAATTGTGTATTTTGAGCCAGGTAAGTCTGCTGTGAGTGAGCCATCTTCCTCAACTGTGAGGAAGAGATCATTTTCTGAGGAAAACATAAACCATTTTGGTCACTTGCTGTCAAGGGAAAGGTGGTTTCCTGATCTGGAATCTGTGGATCTGGAGTGTAAATTCTCTCACTTCTTCTCTTCCTACTATAGTCTATTTAAAATGGCATTTCCCTACGAGTCCAAAGAGAGAAAGTTAAAAGTCCCTGGATAACACAAAGTATAATTTGCGAGGGCGATGAATTGAGGAAGCTAAATAGACGTGTTGAGAGTTCAGACGATTGCAACCTAAAACTCGAATACAAAAAATAGACTAAGGTGTCACAAACAAAAAATTGCACTTGCTAAAAAAAACTACAACTCCCGTAAGCTATCAACTTCCACAAATATCACTAAAACAGCATGGGACATAATAAACTCACATACTAATTCACAACATAGAAAAAAATCATTACCGGAGGTCTTTGTCTCTGGCGGGGTGGAGATTACTGGCAGTGATGAAATCGCTAACGCTTTCAATACTTTTTTTACTGATTCGGTTAAAGAACTTGTCAATGACGCTCAGCAGAATCCACATGTAAATTTGGGCAGTGAGACAATTCCTCAATCTATTTTCTTGTCGCCTGTCTGTGAGCGTGAGGTCTTGGAGTTGATCAACTCAGTGAGTGACAAGAGATCTTGTGGTGTCGATGGGGTACCCTGTAACCTATTGAGAAGCTGCGCCCATCAAAGTCTAAGCCCTCTCACATTTTTGATAAATATTTCTTTTAAACATGGGTATTTTCCAGATGTATTAAAGAAAGCAATTGTAGTTCCTATATACAAAAAGGGCGATTCATCATGCGTGGAAAATTTTAGGCCAGTATCGCCCTTGTCAGTGTTTTCCAAGATTTTTGAAAAGGCGTTTCGGGGTAGGTTGGTGAGCTTTCTGGATACATTTCAGATCTTGACTTGTAGGCAATATGGATTCAGAGTCGGACGCTCTACGTCCGATGCTGTCTTATCTTTCTATTCTAAAGTGCTTGACAATTTTAACAACAAGCTAAAGACACTGGGAATCTTTTATGACATTACTAAAGTCTTTGACACCCTCAGTCATAAAATTCTTCTTGAAAAACTGTCTCACTACGGAATCAGGGGGCCAGCTTATAATTGGATACTCTCATATTTGTCTGACCGAAGTAAAGTGCAAGGTGACCACGGGATGACTCTTTCCGACTGGGTGAATGTCAGGACGGGAGTGCCACAGGGCAGTGTTCTTAGTCCGGTCCTCTTTTTGATATTTATTAACGATCTGCCTCTACTATCAAATGACAATTACATCACTCTTTTCGCGGATGACACATCTGCTGTCATTAATGCAGATGACTATGAGACCCTTTGCGAGAAAACAGATGTGTGAGCGAAATCTCTACATGGTGTGAGAAAAATGGACTTTGCCTAAATAGTGGAAATACCAGTATTGTAGTGTTTACACCTCTGAGGGTCATCCAAGACAGAAGCCTCCTGGTTCCAGACAAAGTTGCAACTCTTATCCAGAGAGAATGTGTAAAATTTCTTGGTCTCTCTGTCGATCAACACCTCTCGTGGTATGATCATATTAACCACATATGTAAGAAAATGACCTCGAAAAATTTTGCTGTTCTGCAATTGCGTGACTTTGTTGACGCAAGCACTCTGAAGACCTTTTATTATTGATCCATTTATCCCATCTTGTCCTATGGACTGCTGGCATGGGGTAATTCCAGCAACATCTCTAGAGTCTTGGTTTGCCAAAAGAGGTTAATAAGAACTATGTATCGACTTCCCTTCGAATCTAAAGGCTTACTCACAGTTGTCAACTTGTATATTTTGCAATCGTCCTGTAATATATTCAGGAACTATAGCAGCTTTGACAAGTGTGGCGATGTGAATCACTATCAGACTAGAAATGCGGACATGCTCTATGTTCCTAGAGCGCGACTGAATCAGGTGAGGGACGGGCCTGAAATCACCTCCATTAAAATATACAATCAACTGCCGATTGCCATAAAACATATTTCTTCTTTTCCTCGCTTAAGGAGCGAGCTGAAAGCCATGCTAGCTGAGAATCCGTTCTACTCACTGAGTGAGTTTTTTTGAACATGTTTTCTAGAGGTGCGCATTCATGCGCATACAAAGAAACGAATTTGTAGCACCCTGTATAAAGTTTGTTTCACAGGTTCTTTCATTTGGTGCTTTTCCTTTTAATTCCAGACAAAAAAACCAAGTCGAGTTTATGTTAAACGTGGGGTTTATGATGCACTCTGTATGTATAACAATATTTTCAAGAATTTTCATCTGCAACCTGTTTTGTTATACCTAGCGAAATAACATACTGTTATATTTTGCTACGTTGTAATTATTGTTCAATGATAAATTTTAAAACCGGTGGTCAATCAAATTCATATCATATTTAAGTGAAATGCCTTATTAGATGAATGAAAAAATTTAAAAAAGGGTACCGACTTACCACCTTTCCAAACTAAGCTTATGCAACTATATATATTTTACACTAATTTTATATCTCATTCCCTTACTTATACCTACAAATCGGCTATAAGCTAAAATAATCAACACTATCAAATAAAATTGAACTGGAATGTGCCGCCATTCGAGTAACGTAAACGACACCGGCAGGCCAACCGGGTTCACTATTTATCACTTTTTTTACTGATATTACGGAGAATTCGCAACAAAAATCGTAATTAATACTTCATAGAGCTTCTGGGCAATCACTTCGCAAAAGGTTTATGTACAATATCAACGAAAACTTGGTAAAAAATGCAATTTAATTAGGAGTACCAAAAACGAGCGACCTGTTTCCATTAAAATTGTACACGAACTTCTCAAATGTCACGTGACTAACATGTCTCCGAGCAGCGTTGCCGGTGTGTCTACTTCGGGGCTATGGGTAAAGAAAACTGTACCTATCCCGTATAAATCCATTACACTGATTGATCAAGCGTAAACGTGTTATAGTGCATTTTGCCGAAGGTTCCAAACTCAAATTTAGATGTATTAATACATTGTTGCCAGTCTATTTTGTTGATTTTATTAAACGTACTGTTTATACTAAAATACAAAAATTGGTCTGTGGACCTTTTTAAGTAGGTAATATTAAAAATAATCATCATCACATTATTTGTATTCTTCAGGGTATTTAGGAATCTCTGATGCAGAAATATCTAGAGAATTACAACATTTAAAATATTTCGTCAGGCTTAAAACATTAAATACTGCACACAAGAAAAACAGAAACTCTAAATCGATCTTTATTAAAAATATGCATAACGCGTTCACCTCAACACTCATTTCAACAGTGTTTCTTTTGTTGTTGTTATATCCGACTATAATCACTATAACATATGTAGATCATTGAATAGCCGCTACCAAGTGAAAGGGGCTCTTTCTCTTAACACCCTCACTCCATATTTCTCCCATTCAGCAGCTTCGATCCACAACTCTTGGGCAGTTTCGAGACAGGACATGATGCAAGCTCCCTTCCAGGCTACCATAGACGAATCCATGTCTCTTGGATTAGTAATGATGTCAAGTTGTTCGGCCCGATAGAGGTAGGGGATTTGTAAAGATATCCGATTTTGAAGCCATGTACCTGAAAGATAATTTTGGCAGTTTTTTATGGAATGAATATATATCACATCTTGATATCAATTTATAATATTTTTGGAAATTTGGATAATAATTCCGTGAATAAAGCAATTACCAGATTTTGCCGAAAATTATTTCAATTTGTGCTCATACTAAATGCTGTAATGTGCTTGATTATTAAGCTGCATTTACATTCAATTTGAAGTCCAAGTCAAAGTGCAATTCGCAAATATATCATTTATATTGAACGAATTTTTAGGTTACGTAATTATACGTATGGAATGTTTTATTTTGTGTGTTGTAAATTGCCAGATAATTACAAATCATTTTTAAGAATAATTCCTCGTTGCAATCGTTTTTTTTTTCAATTACAGTGCCTTCAAAAAATCATTGTCATCAAAGTGGGGTCCTTCAAAGTCTATTTTACATGTGTGCGAATTGTTTGATACAAATGTTAATTTATTCTAACACAAAATTGAAATTTACCTAATCTATAGATAAATTAGACCTGACCTAAACAAAGCAACATTAAGAATATTAAGATAAACAAAAATAATCTAACCTACAAATTTATTTTCTGCTTGCGTTTGGCAAGCAGCTTAACAAAATTCAAAGTGCACTTCAAAGTCAACTTCGAATTTTCTCCAATGTAAATGCTACGTGCTGTCACCATATGACAAGCAGGCAAATTTCAGCTTGAATTTGACTTCAAATTGAATGTAAATGCAGCTTTATTGGTCATACAAAAAAAATAGTAGCGACGCAATCGAAAAATAGTTCTTATGCAAAAACGTAAACCGTGAGAAGATCGCATTTCCGGATTGTATTATTTTGCGTTATAATGAATAAGAATTATAGATTCATGATGTGCATTAAACATACTCGTACGTTATTTAATGTTTTTTTTTTACTGATGAATAGTAGTACTAGTTAAATGTTTTGCATTTACATAAATATAAATAATTGATACATAAAAAATTTTTTGTTATCGGTCGATTTTTTTTTTTTTTAGAAAATGGAAATAAACTGTTTTCGCGGGAAAATATTTGAGATTCATTATCATAAAAACGTTGTTTGAGCAAATTGCCGTTTGAATTTAGAATGCCCAATAATTTCATTGATATACCTATTAATAAAATACCAGGTATAATATTTGCCAGTAGAATGCCGGGTCAGTAAACGAAATTGTAAGCGCCGATTTTGATTTCCTTGTAAAGATGAATAAATTTGCAAGCAGTGGATTATAAATTGTGGCAAGGTTAATGTCACAGTAGTTTTCCGTAATACTGTTTAATGATTTTGAATACATATCATATTTATCGAGAGAAATAATACCTACTCAATGGTGTCAATTTTAAATAAAGAAATTAGTGAAACATGCAAAAGCACATTTTTGTATACCTTTTTGAAATATTCAGCTTGCTTTTGCAAGGTTACTTGCCCAATTTGACAGTAATTAAATAAACTTACATCTAAATTAACAAATATAGGATGACAAATTATTAATGACTAAACACTCCCATAAATCAGCTTCACTTAGTGTAAACGCACAGAGATGAGTTGCCTATTGAACTGGGAAACCAACCCCAAAAAAATCTACTATAGTTCAAGCCGGAAATAATAGTCAGTGACTCATTTTTAGTTTTAAGGCGCGCCTCGAGGGGTAAGGAAAGAGAGAAGGAAATTCCTGTGGCGGATTCAATTGCTTTATAAATTAATATGTTATAATAACTATATAATGGAATAGTAATAAGTAGACTTAGGCAAATATCCACTTAAAAAATAAAGTTTATGCACATAAATATGCATGATTTTAGTCTAAAATATGCAAAAACCGTATAATCAAAATTATTCCTAAGTCTAGTAATAAGCAACAAAATTGTACTACAAACAAATAGTACTATGTATTCATTAAGGCTAGGAAAAAAGAGTCATATGATAAAGGGTGTTTCTTATCATAAAATACCATATTGAAAGTTGCATCGAAAGTTTACATCAAAAATCAATACAATTTTAAGTTTCCTACTCGTTATCGGAGGTTTGATCAGAATTTGATTCAGAATCATTACTATCACTACTATCACTACTTTCGGAACCAACATTGATAATAAGAGGTTCAACTATAACTTCGACCGTAGTATAATTTTTTGTTTTAATGACATGTTCGATACACTTCTGCCAATTATCAGCTGTAACGTTATCAATAGCTTAGTTTAACAAACAAACATACACGCTTTTTACCAATGCATGTTCGCCCACAGTTAAATGCATTTTCACTTTTTTCGCAGGGGGCCAAGACTTGTCGAAGCTTCGCTCTTTCCATTTTACAAATTAATATTTTGAATTAACAATACAAAAATTCATAGTCCTTCGCAAAGATGCAACCGGAGAGACATTGAAAATGATGAATAAAAACGCAAAAATGTGATTTGCGTTGAAATTCATATGGTTTCCAAAAGCAGAGTTTAAAAAAGTAAAAATACAAACACACGAGTGTTTATAATATAGGTATATAATTAAAGAAATGCATTTTTAGAAATAATATTAAACATTATCATAATTAAAACAAAAATAAATAAAAAAAATTAAACGAGTTTGCTAGTACTCGAGACTGATGTGTAAACATATACTATAACGACATCGGTTGTAAAAAAAATGACAGCAGCAAGATGCGTTCCCAAGCGGTAAGCCATCCAAGTACTAATCACGCCCGACGTTGCTTAACTTCAGTGACCGGACGAGAACTGGCATTTTCAACGTGCTATGGCCGTTACATGTACATTTTAGCTTGTTCATAGAATAAAAACAAAAACATTCGAATTTATAATATTAGTTAGGATTCTTTAATAATACGCACTGGCAGCTTCGGAGCGAATTAGTTCACTGCAAAAATTCGACACGAAAATCTATGCCACCAGGAATAACATCAAAATATGGACACAGCATATTTACCTTACAATCTTGGGCCGACATCCTTTGATTTGGGACAGACAATAACCAGCTTTTTCAAATTTTACTGTTTTAAACGTCTGGGCATCTGAATAACAGTTCGTATAATTTAAAACAATAATATGCTTTTTTATCGTCTAAAATCCGTTTAAAACCGATTTTAAATGGCAAAATTTTATAAAAATCCGAAAATTCGGACTTTTTTTGGACGAATTTGTCATGGATTTTCAAGCGAAAATTCATTTTAAATTCTACCGTCTATTAGAAATAAGCTGTGATATGGATCCAAATACACTGCGAATATAATATAATAAAAATAATACTTTTGACGGTTCGTTTAATTTTAAATATGCTTTTTTATCGGCTAAAATCCGTTTAAAACAATTTTAAATGGCAAAATTGTATATAAGAAATTGGGGAAGGAGGCTAATTTAAAGAAAAGATTGTTTTTGGAAATGGCATACATCCAAAAACACCCATAGACAGTTAATTTAAATACTGATACCCAAAATTTAAATATTGTCTATAACAACCTCATAAAAACGTTTTAATTGTCCTAATTTGCGAACGGTCCATCTCCTGCTACTAATATTATCGATCTTTTCCTTCACTAACCTGCTGTATTTATTAAATTTAGTAAGCCTTGAACGTGACCTGAGCAACTACTGTCGTGTTTGTTATTGTTTTTTTTGTGTACGTGTTGTGATCCCTATGGGTTCAACAAGGCATTTCATTTATGCCCAACTCTAGGTTGCTGGGTGAGTTTGTTTAACGGACTTCTTTTCTCTTTTCAATTTAAATTTTTTCATGTTTTACCCATCAATTAAATAACCCAAACGTGTTCTATAGGTATACTTCATAATTCTGTACAACCTAGTTAGTTTTTAATTTCACAAATAATCTATACTTAATGTATCAGGCCCGATCACGATAACTAAACAATTTTTTCTCTCTTATTGCAGCCCTGATGATGGCACAAACTAGTGCCGAAACGTTGGCCATTTAGTAACAATAATTTAATAAAACGGTCCAAAAAGCTGAAAAAACCTCCTTTTCTAATTTATGTGTTGGATGCGAAAAACTTCTATTAATAAATTTTATATAGTACTGTCTTAGCGGCTAGAATCGGTTTACACATTTCCGTCCCATTTGCCGAGATTTACCTTCATACCGCCGCGTAAGATGTTTACACATCAAAAACTCAAGGGCGTTCCAGATGAAATTATCTCAATGTCATTCAAGGTAAAAGACACCGCAAAACAGTCCCAAGGGCGTTCAAGGTCATACACGCTTGGGGCAATCTCAAACTTATATGCGACCTTCACAAAAACTCAAGGTCAAATGTCAAGGACATTCAAGGTGAAATTAGGTCAATATCATTCAAGGTCGAATACACTTAAGATCAAGTGAGCGGGATCTATCTCAGTCACCGGAGGGGGGTGAGGGGCAAAAAATTGGAGGGGGGAGAGTTGAGGCCTTCTAGAGCACTCTACTGTGGTTTAATTCACTGCATACTTTCGACACGAAAATCTACAAAGCTTATTTTTTTTACCAGCTACTCATCTTGGGCCGACATCCTTTGGTTTGGGAAAGTCAATAACCAAATTTTGCAAATTTTAGAAGAGGGATATGACTCAATATTATTTTAAGTGTCTGGACATCTGAATAATACTTTTGATAGTTCGTTTAATTTAAAATAATAATATGCTTTTTTATCATCTAAAATCCGTTTAAAAACGATTTTAACTGACACAATTGTATAAAAATCCGAAAATTCGGACTTTTTTTTTAGGACGATAACAGTGGTTAAGGCGAATTTGTCGTGGATTTTGAGGCGAAAATTCATTTTAAATTCAACCGTCCAACAAACTTAGCTATAGAAGAAAAATTATAGAAGAGGGACATGACTGAATATTGATTTAAAAGTCTGGGCATCTGAATCATACTTTTGACGGATCGTTTAATTTTAAATATGCTTTTATATCGTCCAAACTCCGTTTAAAACAGACTTTAAATGGCAAAATTGTATAAAAATCCTTCACGGACGTCCTGGATTAGCTTGTTCCTCAATGCGACGGCTTATAATGTTACAATCGCTTTACACATTTCCGTCCCATTTGCCGAGATTTACCTTCATACCGCCGCGTAAGATGTTTACACATCAAAAATGTGCAGATATGAAAACCGAAAAAATTAGGAAAATCTATTAATATATAATTAGCTATAACGTTAGTAATATTTTTAACCTGTTCTGATTCTGTTTAGCCCGTTTTGGCTATTTCTAGTCACGTTTGGTTAGTCGTTCAAACAACTTCCCGTTAGTTCCAATTTATTGATGCGTAAACATCTTACGCGGCAGTATGAGGGTAAATCTCGGCAAATGGGACGAAAATGTGTAAACCGATTCTAGCCGCTAGGGCGGTATTATATACAATTTGCCATTTAAAATAATTTTAAATGAATTTTAGATGATACAAAAGCATATTTTAAATTAAACGAACAGTCAAAATTGTTATTTATTCATTATTATATTCGCAGTGTATTTGGATCCATAGCACAGCTTATTTTTAATGGACGGTTGAATTTAAAATGAATTTTCGCTTCAAAATCCACGACAAATTCGTCAGAAGCCACGAATTTTCGGGTTTTTATACAATTTTGTCATTTAAAATCGTTTTTAAACGGATTTTAGATGATAAAAGAGCATATTATTATTTTAAATTAAACGAACTGTCAAAAGTATTATTCAGATGCCCAGACGTTTAAAACAGTAAAATTTTAAAAATATGGTTATTGACTGTCCCAAATCAAAGGAAGTCGGCCCAAGATTATAAGGTAAATATGCTGTGTCCATATGTTGATGTTATTCCTGGTGGCATTAGATTTTCGTGTCGAATTTGTGCAGTGAATTAATCCGCTCCGAAGCTGCCAGTGCGTATTATTAAAGAATCCTAACTAATATTATAAATGCGAATATTTTTGTTTCTATTCTATGAACAAGCTAAATGTACAGGTAACGGCCATAGGACGTTGAAAATGCCATTTCTCGTCTGATCACTGAAGTTAAGCAACGTCGGGCGTGATTAGTACTTGGATGGGTTACCGCTTGGGAACACATCTTGCTGCTGTCATTTTTTACAACCGATGTCGTTATAGGATATGTTTACACATCATTGGCTCGACTACTACCAGACTCGCTCAATTTTTTTTTAGTCATTTGAACTGACTCCGATACGTTATAATCAAATTTAATCTTTTTGGTTAGCTGCAAAAATTCGGTTCGTTTTGGTTAGTTTTAACTCACTTTAATTTTTGCAATCTATTCCGATACGGTTTAGCCCGTTTTGGTGCTTTTGGATACTTGTGATTAGTTTTGGTTAGTCATTCAATCAGCTTTCGGTTAGCTCTAGTTAGTTTTAAATTATTTTAGTAATTTGAACCGGTTCCGATACGTTATGGTTAATTTTAGTTAGTCGGCAAAATTCGGTTAATTCAAAATTGTTTCACCTTAATATTTTTAATCTGTTCTGATATGTTTTAGCCCTTTTTGGTGCTTTTGGTTACTTTTGGTTAGTCGTTCACTTTCGGCTAATTTTAGTTAGTTTTAATTTATTTTAGTTATTTGAACCGGTTCCAAAACGTTAGAACCAATTTTAGTGTTTTTGGTTAGTCACCAAAATAAGGTTAATTTGAATTAGTTTCAACTTACTTCAATATTTTTTTCGATAAGTTTTAGCCCGTTTGGTGTTTTAGTTACTTGTGGTTAGCTTTGGTTGGTTATTCAATCAATTTTCGGTTACTTTCAGTAAGTTCCAATTTATTTGAGCCATTTGAACCGGTTCCGATACGTTAAAACAATTTAAACGTTTTTGGTTAATAATGTAGGTCGTCGCAAAAATTCGGTTAATTTGTGTTAGTTACTTATTTTATGTTTAATCTGTTCGGATACGTCTTAGCCCATTTTGGTTACTCTTGATTAGTTTTGGTTCAACATCTTTTGGTTAAGTTTAGTTAGTTTTAATTTATTTTAGTCATTTGAACCGGATCCGATACGTCATATCCAATTTTGATGTTTTTGGTTACCTTTAGTTAGTAGCCAAAATTCGGTTAATTGTTAGTTTCAACTTGTTTTAGCCCCTTTTGATGCCTTTGGTTACTTTTGGTCCATTTTGGTTAGTCGTTCAATCAACTTTCGGTTAATTTCAGTTAATTTTAATTTATTTTAATCATTTGGACCAGTTCCGTTACACTATAACCAATTTTAGGGTTTTTGGTTAGTCACCAAAATTCGGTTAATTTAAGTTAGTTTTAACTTAATTCAATATTTTAAATCTATTTCGATACGTTTTAGCCCGTTTAGGTGCTTTTCGTTAATGCACTATGCAGCAGATCTATCTCTTACAAGGTACATGCTCGTTTACTGTTGCAACGTTGCGACTTCCGCCCGACGGTCATAAAATATCAGTACATTTACGACCGTCGATCGAGAACCCCTGTTAAAATACAGCTGCTTCAAATGCTCCGCGTAACGCGCGTATACGGGCCACAATGAATTTGGCAGCGGTGCACGCATTTAGAATAAGCGGCATTTTGCGAACATTTCATACCAGATTTATTGTTAAATATTAAATATTACTTTAAGCCGCTCACGTTGGTCTGTTTTCGAACTAGTGACTGACGTCACTGACTATTATTTCCGTCCCAAAGTATAGTGGATATGAATTGGCCAGTCTAGCAGCCCTCGATACAAAATTGTTATAACCAAAGTTAGTTCGATGAAACAAATCTCTGTGCAAAGGTGACCGCCAGTCTAGTGTTCCTTGAAGGAACCTGCAGTCCTACTCGAGATAGCAGATCACCACAGTCAATCATGTAATTCACCATCTTAAAAGGGGAGCTAGTTTGGGTTAGTCAAGGCAACACCTCTAAGTCCCTAGCCTCTGTTACTTTTGACAAATGTACATCGCTTATGTAGTAGTTCCATGGAATAGGATTTCGACCACTTGAGAAACAAACAACCTTACATTTAGAAGCGTTAAGCTCCATTCCATTGGCATTACACCATTATCAGAGTTAACTGGGAGTTGCAGTTACTCAAGAGTGTCAATGAGATGATCCTTGTCAATCCTAAATCAAAAGATTAGTGAAATAAACAAAAGCACATATTCATAAATTTCCAAATATTCAGTTTACTTTTGCCGGACTATGGGTGATAGCAGGGGGGGGGGGGGGTGTTGCAATTACTCAAGGGTGTCAATTCTAAACTAAAAATTTAGTGAAACATATAAAAGCATTTGGCACATTTGATATGTTTTCGAATATTTAATCGAATTTCGACATTCAGTTGTACCGTTAAATGCAGCTATATATTTATAGCTTGATACCTGCTTCAACGTTCTCAACACAGGACGGTAATTTGTACCGCGTCCGTGATGTGGAGTATGTAGCATTTTCAAATTTTAGCATGAACAAATGCTACAGCTTTGCTTAGTTTATATTTATTTTTAATTACAAACACAATTTAGTTTGGATTATTCCAATATAGGTACAGTGTATGAAGTACATTACCTTGTTTTGTCTTGAAAGTAATTGAATACACTTTCTAGATGTATATTTACGTGTCAGTAGGGTGTACTAGTTACATATGATAATAACATCAAGGCTGATTTTTATCCCTTCCAATAGGTGCTCGCTAGGTTCGGAAACCTCTTTTAAAAGTTCTAGTTGTGCAATCCAATTTGCTAGGCTATTAACTTCATTGATTTTTATACTTGAGCTCTCTTTTTATTACTCGGGAAAATGCTCACAAGCTTTTCTCCGATCTAAAAGTGTCAAAGTGTCATTCCCCTATGAGAATTAGGCTTTACGGTAAGACAGGCACACCATATGATTTGACAGTTCGGTTAGACAGGTTCAAGAATCGACGTTCCCAAGTAACGGTTCCTTTTAAGGCGTATTTACTTGATGCTTGGCGAGTATGGTTTAGAGCAGAAGTTCGATTAACGGAGCTGTGACGTGGATGGTTCTGCCGGCGCTCGGACTCGCTATTTCAACTAAGTTAAGTTGGCAGCAATGTTTCGGAGTCAAGGTGTTAAAATTCGTTCCGGGTTGTTTCTTTTTGCGTTAGACCGGCGAGGAGTCGAGAAGCCGGCGTCCTTTGTGGGGCCTTTTCGAGGTGTAAATCCTCATGGACTGGTTTAAATAAGTTATTATTTTATGATATTTTTGTTACGTTTATGTATTTCGACTCGAACCAGGGCCATGAAGGTTACTTATAAAAGGTTTTGTTGAGTCATTGGAATCTTACAACAGATGCACTAATTCACAGGCTCTAACCAATCTTGGCAAGCAAAACTTTCTGCTTTTAATAGTCTCATCCATAGACTTTTCAGCTTTCCCCTAGACTCGGCGAGTTTCCAAAAAGAAATATCCATTATCAAACAGATTGCAATTAATAACGGTTATAAGATCGCTTTGATTGACAAATTAATAGATATTTTATAAACCTACATTAGAATTAGAAAAGGAGCCGTTTAAATTTATCAATTATATTCCGAAAATTACAGATAGTTTCAAAAAAATGAAGTAAATTTGGCTGTAAAACAATTCGGGTTAATAAGAACAATCTAGGGAGAAGACTAATAAACAATAGACAAAATTGACAACAATCTAAATCTGGTGTACAAAATAAATTGTGAACTGTGAAGCTGTATACGTAAGACAAACTGGTCGAAACTTAAATATTAGGATTAAAGAACACAAAAAATCGATTTAACATAATATTAAAAACTCTGGCTTCGCAAAACATTGTATAGAAAATAACCATTTTATAGATACTGTGACACTCTGTTTTGGTCACTAACAAAAAGTTAATTTCTAGTACGCCCCTGATACTATTTCGGGGTTCCGCTTCAGGTCGACATTTAATTCGAACTCATATCTTTCTGGCGCATTCGTTATAATATCTGTCGTTCTATGCTTCGAAGGCTGCGCGATATGAAAGGCCTGCGCGCTGATTCTACCTTGCGAAGCGCGCGACAACGCCGGTTTTGCTCGACAAGGGCCTTTCTTTTTCCAGTGAAGCCTTTCCGTTGGTTTGTCGATTTATTTAAATCTTAAATTTTATCGGCAAACAACGTAATAATTTCTGTATCGGCCATTTCGATTTGTTTTCGTTACTTTTAGTGCTGTAGATACAGGAATAATTTGCCTGGCGAGGATTTCGGAATTTGCTTTGTCTGGTGTTGGAAGCCATTGTGTGATTAGCGTCTCGTGAGACGGCTGTTGGCCCTCATTTTAAGAGGTAAGCATTCTTTATCATTTGCAGATGTTTTGCACTAGTCGGGGTTTTTATTAATTGCATTAGTGTATTATTTCGCTTTTTATTTATATCGGACTCGAATTAGTGACTTAATTAATCGGCGTGACGTCATTTTGATTAGAGCTTAATTAAGGCTTATAGGCTTTTGTATTAGGTTGGCTTAATCATTTGTATTTACTCGCTGGGCTTCGCGCATGATCCAATTAATCGTTTTCTTTAATTTCGGACTCGATTTAGTAACTTAATTAGTCGGCATGACGTCATATTAATTAGAGATTGATTAAGGCTTTTGGGCTTTTATATTTGAAGGGAACAGTCGTTATTATTTATTCATTGGGTCTTGCGATTGGCGTAATTAATCGTTTTTATTTTATTTCCGACGAAATGTAATGTAGTTTTTCGATAATTAAGTAGTTTAATTTATTTGACCTTTCTGAGGCGGATTAGCAGCGAGTGTAAAATTTAACCATTGATTATTATGTTGCTTTATTAAAGGCATCTATTGTTTACAGCAATAGGTTGTTACTAATGTCAAAAACCGCTAATTTCATGGAATTTATTTCATTACCGAAGTTAGAATTGATGCAATGAGGAATTGTTGTTTTCATCTTTAATTTTAATAATTAATCTCGCAATTAACTTCTAGTGATTCGTGTGGGTAGTTGATTTCAACTCTTAATTAGACACTAAACCGGGAAATTCGGTTGTTAATTGTTAGGCGATGTAGTTTTGTTTATTATTAGTTTTCGTTACTAAGGGAAGCCATCAGGTTGCGTTATTTAATGCAGATTACATATTTTCGCATATTTCGTTCGTTGTTGTTTACCTTATTGAACTTTATTCTTGAATTATTAAAATAAAGGTAGAGGCACGCTATCTATTTGATACTAATATTGGAAGATCGTTCGGACCATTTATTTGCCAAATTCGTTTAGTACGATGTTTTTTTATTAAAGTATATTTTAGTGCTTTTTGTTCATTATGTGGATCCTACTTGAATTTTTCTCTTGAATTATTAAAATTCAGGAAGGGTTATGCTTTCTATTTGATAATAATATTGGAAGGTCATTCAGACCATTTATTTGTCAATTTTTTTAGTATGATTTTTCATTAAAGTTTATTTTAGTGCTTTTTGTTCATAATATAAATCATACTTAAATTCTTTTATCAATATGGTATGAATATTATCTGTACCAGACTTGGTACAATATTTTTAATTGCATTCATTTATCTTCTTTTTTTTGTAATATTGCTGTCATTTACTAAATTCAACGATTATGTACGTTTATCTTGCTGTGCCGAACTCTGTCCAAATTCTTGGACTGCTTTTCCCCTCTTTCTAAATGCTGTAATGTTATTTTAACGGCTTCCCTTGGGCGAATTGAACCTTTTTAGTTTTCTCCATAACTAATATTAAGTTATAGTTGTGATATTTCGATTGTTCTAATATATTATTACGGTGGTGCTCTTTTTCTCATTTATTCTTTGTTTTTTTTTAACTATTGGTTCATTTTTGATTTTGATTTAAAATAAAAATGGGAAAACCTTATCTCTTTAATCCGAAATTTGAAACTCTGCTAAATTATTCTTCTGAAAGGAGAGTATATAATATCAATCGATTCACATATTATTGTGACTCGTTACTAGGGAATGTATCCATTCCTAGGGTCCTTCCACCCGGCGGGAAATTTGTAGTCCACCCATCTGGCTGGGATGCTGTAGTTCTCTCATCCGGTTAGAATAGTTGGAACTTTGTAGTCAATTTAACCGGCGTAATCGGACAGTATAGTTGACCAGCTAGATTTGCTGGACGTCTTACCCTTTATCAACATAGAGTTTTGGACAACCACTGATAGACAATTTTATTTAATAGTTATAATTTCATTGTTAGTTGATTAGTTTTTTTTTCGAACTACCTACGATTGGCGGTACTTGAGCCTGCAAATATAAATACATATATTTCTTTATCCTCACTAGCATTATAAGATCCTTTACACAAAGAGTGCACTATAGAAAAATCGGCCTTTCCCATTGGTCGATCCGCATGGCCCTCCGCTCGCTTCGCTCGCTACGGGGGTTCAAGAAAAGGAAACTAACCAGGTTAGTGAAGGGAAAATCGGATGATTTTTAGAATCGAATATCTTGCATTCGAATACTTTTGAGAATCGAATGATTATTCGAATACAAAGAATCGAATTATTTGGATTAGTCGCGATATGCCAAATGTTTCAATAGAGATTCAACCTCTCGAGATGTCGAGTGACTTCGAAGTATCGTTCTCGAATTCAAATTTACAAATTGTCTGATTCTGGATTGTTTGATCTTAAAATCTTCATTCTTGATACATTTAAGCATAAGAGCAAAATATTTTACAAAGATTAGCGAAAGCATTCACGATTAAAAAAATTAAATATTGGTTAAAAGTTGTTTTGTTTAGATATTATGTAAAAGTTTATTAAAGGTTTACTAAAATCATCACGTTTTAATAATTTTACTTCCCAAAACTCCTTATCTTCTGCATATTGCAAACATATGTATGTCACACCTGCCGACTCCCGCATTTAAAATTAATCATATGTTTACTACAGAAGAAAAATATTCAACATTTAAAAAACTGCCACGGTAATTAAACTACTCTATTTTATACTTCTTATAGTATAGCGTTATTATTTGTTGCTCAGACTCTCAGACGGTAGACCAGCATAATCGAACAAGTAATATGATAATCCCATTTGACGCGAATTGTGCCGATTCATTTCATTTCGATTCAGCCAGCATTCGAGGGACGATTAATTCGTTGTTAGCGCATTCGAATATTTCTGGTATTCGAATTCTTCGTTGAGAATCGAATGCATTCGAATACAAGCCAGAATCGAATACTTCGATTATTTGTATTCGAATAGTCCCTTCACTAAACCAGGTGCTAACCCAATCTAACCCAAGACATACCCAAAATCAAGAAAAAAAGCTGTTTAGAAACATCATCTTTAAAAAAAAATAAAAAAAAAGCAACGGAGTTCGAACCCGCGTTTTCTAGGTGAGACCCAACGATCTAAACCTCTGCACCACCAGAGCCCTTGATAGAAATCGATTGCATCACGCAGACATCTCGTAAAACGAGATGGATCGACCACTAGGAGAGGTCGATTTTTACATAGTGCACTATTTGTGTAAAGGATCTTTAAATGCTCCTCACTATCATTGGTACTTTTTTTTCCCAATAAAGGAATATTAACGTAGTTGTGGCGTGTTTTATTTGGCTCTACCATTAGCAGGATTTCTTTTCTTTTACTTATCTTCGTGTTGCTAGTATATAGGTACCGGCTAGGTTTACCTTGGAGAGTGAGCGTCTTGTAGCAGGTTCCACGAATAACGCGGCGATCTGCAGTTTGGTCCGTAACGAACTCGGTGGCACATAATGAACCTTTCTCCGGATTATTGAATAGCGGGCAAATTGCGCGCTCACTTTACAGCTTACTACAAGGTCTTACACTCCAACCTGCCGGGTAATTGTTTTAGCTGTGTATAGCTGGTCGAATTCGGTAAGTGTACACTAATACTAATCTCGGTGGAACTCGTCA
>MU183751.1:145631-172970 GCA_016904865.1 Pissodes strobi
GGCATTTTCATTTGTGGAGAAAAGTCTTCCCCCTTCTTCTAACCCGCCAAAAATATGATTATTGCCATATAATATTTGCGGAGAAAGAAAGTTTTAAAAATTAAGAATCCTCGTTCGACGTTCGCATTTGATGCATCGCTGAGAGATCTTAAAGAGATTGTATAAAAAATAAGGTGCCAGAAATATATATTTTAAAAATCAAAAATAATGCGCAATTAATAAATATTATAAGTAGGGATCCCTCAGAATTAAAAATGGCTAATATAAAGATTTCAGTTATAAAAGATGTACAAAGTACTACAAAGAATCTCCGATATAGAAATGCGTCAAATAATATTAAATGATTTTCATATTTTACCGAGGAGGTCATACAGGCATTAACAGAATGTATAATAACATAAAAAGTACTATTTTTGGTCAAGTTTACATGCAGATGTTAGCAATTTTGTAAAGCGTTGTGATAAGTGTCAAAGGTTTAAACAGTCTAGGCCTAATGTTGAGCCGATGTCAATAACCACAACTTTACTGCTTCGTCTGCTTTTGAAAAAATATTTTTGGACCTTGTAGGACCTTTGCCAGAAGATATAGATGGAAATAAATATATACACATTGCAGTGTGAATTATCAAAATTTGTCGAAGGTTACCCTATCAAAATAAAATAGCAAAAACAGTTGCAAGATCTTTTGTCGACAACTTTATTTTTAAGATACGGGATACCTAAAACAATTGTGTCAGATCAAGGAACAGAATTAATAGCTACAACCCTAAAGAAGGCTTGCAAAATTTTACAGATTAATCAGCTTTCATCAACAGCTTATCATCACTAAACATTAGGTTCTTTGGAGAATACACATAAAAATTTAGGAGCTTATTTGCGAATGCAAGCAGCAGAAAACCCTGGCAGTTGGAGCGGTTGGGTACAATTCTGGTGTTTTGCATTTAATAATACAGTGCACACTAACACAAAGTACACTCCATATGAACTTGTTTTTGGTAAGCAGTGTAAACTTCCTTCAAATATCAATAGGGGTACGCCGTTTTTTTTTAAAGGACAGTCTGACAATTAACCCTAGTGGATATGTTTATGGTGGCATCTTACATAAAAATCGCTGAAAGTTTTTCTGTTGCTGAAGTTCGCGGTGTTAAAACTAGGTAGGTTTATAAGAAAACTAGTTAATAAGTTTGTGTTGCTTCCATTATTATTATTATTAATATTATGTCGTTTAAAATGAATAGCTTACGGTCACAACTTCAATAGTTTATTGCAAATTAAATATTGCGATTTAAGGGCTGATATTCGGTGTGTGCAGTCTCAGTAGGCAAATATATCAAAGAAATAAAAAAAATGTTCAAGTTCCCTATTGGTACCTACAAATGGTGCAAGACTATAGACATTCTGAAAGGATGGTGGTATGGTCTGACGAAGTTTACTTTACGAGCGCTGCGGTTCAGAATAGACATAATTCGAGACACCGATGCCAAGAAAACGAGCATGCAATTTATCAGATTTCCGTGGAGACGCCCTGGATTTAGTGTGCGTGCTTCATTTATTGTAGTAGAATGAAACATTTTCTTTATGAAGGGAATTTAACAGGAAATAAACACCTTGCTATAATTCAGAAGCGTTGATGGAAATACTAGATGTTCCTCTCGCTTACCTAAATATTATATATATATCACCAGCAAGGTTACGCTCCGAGTCATAATTCCCAAATAGTGAGGGAGTATTAAGAGTATTTACCCAACAAATGGATTAGTACAATGGTGTCAGGTGGCCACCAAGGTCACCTTCACACACCAGACATTTAGGCTTTTGGCGGGACGAGCAGTGACCATTTTGAATGCTTTACGAAGAACGGCAACAGTATGTCAAAAGTGTCTCGAACATAATGGGGAGCAATTTGAGCTATTTTATGACTTACTATAGACAATGAAATAAAAAAAAATGAATAAATATGTTATTACTATTATCAGGCATATATTTTAAAACTTAGTGATCACCTACTATAAAAAAATAATCAAAATAGTTTTATACGTTTGGGTTTCATTTAGTTACAGCTCACTACAAAAAAAAACGCAAATTTTTACGAAAAATGTAAAACTTTAAACTTTTCCTAAAAATAAACATCAACAGTTATTATTTTTGAAAAGCGCTTTAAGAAATGAGTAAGATAAGAAAATAATAAATAGGGTGTCCCATTAAAAAATAATCAAGTTTGGCCAAAATCATCCGTAACTCCTGAATAAAACGAGGCTAAATTTTACAAAAGAAATGTATCAGAATCCGTTTTCGCCTTATCGACAGCTTATCAAATTATCGAAATACAGAGAATGAAAAAATGATAATTTTCAATTTCGCCCTGTATGTCACAAACTAAGGAGGGTATGAAAATTTAGTTTACGACAATGAGTTTAACAAAAGTATAAAGCAGTAAGACGCAAACCGCATCTTTCCTAACAAAGGGGCCTAGCATAGAAAAACACGCGAAAACTGGACTCCCTGTGTAAAAAGTGATATTGAATATAGATAATTAATAAAAAAATCTTCAAGATACATTTTCATTGTATTAATATAATTTAAAAATATACCTATGCCTGAGAATTTCATGCCTCCTCCAACAACTAATACACAGCCATACATTTTTCTTTTTAAGTCCTCATTTGGACACCTGCAATTTGAATTCATATTATAGTTCATTATTTTTGCTGATTACTTTGTAAACATTCTTCTAATAAATTATTTACCTCACCTTTCAATACTTTGCAGCACAGCTTGATCCAATCCCAATATCTGTCCTGGATTTATAACAAACTCCTTAACTGACTGGGTGATGACTGGATCCATTGCATCCACTACAATATCATCGTCGTTTCCCACCTGTTGACTTTCCAGGTATGACTCACTGAGTTCATTCGAAGAAGATTCTTCTTTCATACCTTGAAGACAAAAAATATAATAAGTTCATATTGTTGTTGCTTAAAATCCATAATTTTGAAAAATAATTACACACAATACCAGTGTCGTGTCTGGAAGCTAGGGAAGCACAGCTTCCCTAATGCAAATGCTTTATATTAATGAATTCGTTAACGATAATAAAAATAACATTGTGAACTACTAAAATGCATAAACTTAACTAAGTAAATATCACTCTGTCCTAAGTTTGAACTTGAAAAATGTTATATAAACATTCACAGTTAATTATAAACAACTAGAGCGTTGGACGGGAGCGATCTTAGTTCTTAACGTTGCAGCCATCAGCATTTTGTAAAATATAAATACGCAGGCATACGCCACACTCATCAGACTTTTGGGTCTTTCTTAACTCCGCTCGATTAGCTGAGTGCAAACACACAGGTGCGTACTCTGCTAGTTGTTCTATCCCGCAACCTAAATACCTGAGAGCACCTGTACATAGGTACAGGTTCTTACCCAGCCTGGATGTGCATGTACATAGGTACACGGCACCCGGGGGATTTCTAAAAAGTAGTAAGAGTCGATTCTACGAGTGAAGTATCAAAATTTCCAGAAAGGGGATTTTTAAAAGTAGTGCAAGTGCGTTAGCAATCTGTGTCAAACTTAAATTACCGTCATTGAGAGACGCTAAAAGACTTACCATATAAATAATAAAACAAGTACATAAATGAAAGACAACTCGGCGGCATTTTTACGTTTCCTATTCGGCTAGCGCAACCGAGTGCGCTAATCGTGTAGGAAACGGATGCGAAACCTGCATCTCCGTTCCCTAAGTGGTTAACACATCTAATCGCGCCATGTCTTCGCGATGCAATCAATTTGCGGCAAGAGCCCTCGTGGTCGAGAGGTCTAGATGTTTAGATCCCAATTCAGCGGCTATTGGCGGCCCGGATTCAAACCCCGTTGCTTTTTTTATTTTTTCAGGTTAAGTTTCTAAACAGTTTTTTCTTGATTTTGGGTATGTCTTGGGTTAGCACCTGGTTAGTTTCCTTTTCTTGAGCCCCCGTAGCGAACGAAGCGAGCGGAGGGCCATGCGAAAAGCTAAATATTATATAACAGCGTATTCCAGGTGCCCAAATCATGCGCTAACCCCTTAGGGAACGGAGATATAAGTTTTCTACATGATTAGCGCACTCGGTTGCGCTAGCCGAATAGGAAACGGAAATATGCAACCCGGCGTGCATAGACTTTATTAATAAAACAGTGACCAAAACACTTTAAACCAAACCTCCCTCGACGAGAAGACATGCATTTAGTATCATCTAAGACAAAACACACATTTATTATTGCTCGCGTACAGTATAATCGTTGTTAAGTTTGTTTGTAAATAAACTGGTTATTGTTTTTATCGTGTCTCCTTTATCATCTCTTCTCACCTACCGTAGAGCTATTCCGAATCTGAGCTATTCTCCTGCACGCTAAGCAAGGCGTGGCGTCACGGATAAAAAATAGTGATGAGCAAATGCAAGACCAAGACCGGGTTAGTCTTGGTCTTGCATATGTGGTCTTGGTCTTGCAGTCTAATAAGTGGTCTTGGTCTTGGTCTTGCAGGGTTCAGTCTTGGTCTTGGTCTTGCTGCAAGACACTTGCAAGTCCTACACTTCTATGTAGATTTTTAATGGATGCAATTTTTACAAAGAAAATTAAAAAAAAATCAAATCCTTTAAAGTAAATAAAGGTTTAAAGAGACAGTATTTGTCAGTATGAAAATTTCGGTTTTTCAATATTAAGTACCACAGCGACAAATTTTAACTAGTAAATCAGGTAATTTTTTTAAGTAACAATACTAAAAAAAAAACATTTTGAGTTAAAGAATCACTTATTTAAGTTTGTCTGTGTAATATTGAAACATCCTGTGTATTTACAGTTATAAATTGCAGCGTGCATTTCATTTGTAATACATGGTTGCCCATAATTGAGTTGAAATGTAAATATCTAAGGCAGTTATTCTGACAATTTTTTTTTTAGAATATTTTCCTATAATAAAATTACCTTTGAAAAAATATATACCAGTCACTGGATTTTACGTCCTATAAAAATCGATTCTTGGGAGGCCCGTTAACTGGGCTTTGAAATAAACCAAAATTATTATTGCTCAATGAAGAACTACACATCAGTTTTATGCATTTTCTCAACAAATGACAAATTCGTTAACAATTTTACCTACTCGGGTGCGGTAAAATGTACTTTTCTTCACTCATTGTAGGATTGGGAACTTAAAAACTATAAGTGCTAGAAAATACGTTTAATGGAAAAAATTGTATGCTATTTAATTTCTAGTTCAATGCTGCTTTAATGCTAATTCCATCTTTTTTCGTTGTCGAGATATTTTCAAAAAACCAGAAAAGATGGTGACCAAAATGTATAATTTAAGTGGTGTTTGCAGGATGTGTAAAAAAAATGATTGTGTCTTGCCAACGTTTTGAATTATATTAACTCATCATCGGCCCCGGAGTAAGAGGAGAAAGCTACTTTTAGAATATTTAGTTTAATTTTACAATTTCATAAAAAAAAACAAACCAATAGCGTTAAGCCCAAAAACAAAACGTTTCTTAAGTACCTACTATCTTTGTTTAATAAAATACAAATAAATAAATAAAAAAACAAAACACAAAACAAAAAAAAAACGGTATAACGAAATAAGATAATAGAAAATTTCTAATAATAAAATAAGTAATGCATATGCATGTCATAGAAATCATTATTTCTTGTTAAAAGAAAAACAAACATTTATGAATCTTACCAAAATTGTGCTGTTCTTGTACGCTTAACATTCATATCTCATATCAGGATTAAAATAGATAATATTGCAGATTACAACGAACATGACAAACAACAAATAACAATCAAAAAAACAACAACCAAATTATACAGCGTATTACAAGGACGACTGTTGAACTCTGTATTATATTTTGTCGAAAAAATAGAGTAGGTGCAAACAAAATGAAAAAAGATTAATAAAATTCATTATTATGAATTATAAATTCATTATCAAAGCAGAATTGAACTAGCAATTAAATAGCTTACGTTTTCCATTCAACCAAATTTTAATCTCTTATAGTTTTTAAGATCCCAAATGCATTCCTTTTCGGACACACTGTATGTGGAAACCCAGGATGAATGCTTCAATTTATCAGTGATAAATTTTGATCACTTTACAACATCAGAATATGCGTATTATTTAGCCTCCAAAAGGCTTACTGGCCAAAGTGCTATCCAAAAATCGGTCACTATATCCCGTTTGGAGAAATGTATTGACATTTGTGCAATTTGTTTCAAGTCCAAATTAGATTTTTGTAATAATTATTATGAGTATAATTTTCTTTAAAAAAATTAACTGCTCTTTTTCCTCAAATACATTCTTATTCATTTACATACAATGTGGCGTGGCAAATAGTGAATAGGGTCTAACTTTCCCTGCATGTATCTCACAAACAAAATGATTTTTGACAGACGTTGATACAAAGTTTTTTCTCCATATTTCGATCCCAGAATTAAGGGCAATATGTCAACAAATAAAAATTGCAAAAAAACGCAAGACCGCATGCTAAGTCTTGGTCTTGCGTAAGTCTTGCAATACTAGGTCTTGGTCTTGCATAAGTCTTGCACTGCTCGGTCTTGGTCTTGCTTTTTCTGCAAGACGAAGACCAAGACCGCAAGACCAAGACCACTCTCGCTCATCACTAAATAAAAAACCAATTCGTGACAATATCCCTATTTGAAATTTCTGCATTAGCAACATAGTTTCTCATTTGAATCCTAGCTCTCTTGTTCTCTTTTGTAAAACACCGTTACATCCAAGCCGCTTACGAGCATTACCGGATTACCCTGACGATTTTTACTGACAGCCTGTAAGCTGCTATTCGACAGATTATGGCGACTTTCGCGCTGGACGATGTAAGTGTTGCCGGTACTTCGGGACCAGTGTTTAATTCCTTTGGGATCATGTGATTGTATTAAATGTAGTACTATGTAGTTTAATTAAATCGAGGAACCCAACAGCGTTGTTATAGTACCATGTAGTTTACTAAATCGCGGATCCCAACATTGCAGTTTTAAAGAGAAACTCCAGTTCTTAAGAACTTAACAAAACAAACTAAACCCTACCTAAGACATTTTCAAAAAGAAAATTATAATAAGTGTGAGTGGCTGACTGGTTGCGACAAAAAACCTGTATTACTTTGCTGGCCATGTATTTTATTTTCGAGTGAAAAGAACTTACGGAATAAGACCGGTTTCTGTGATTTGAACATAAGTTAATTAAAATACAACATCATAGTCGCAAAGCGCGTATACAGGCTATCATAAAAGAAAACTTTGTGCATATGTTAACAACCAAAATTAGCAGTACAAAAACACAAGGAAGAAGTAAAAAAAAAATCGTAAGCTACTCAAAAAGATGATAGACGTAGTTTGCTTCCTTGGAAAACATGAGGTATCTTTTCGGGGTCATTCTGAATCTGGGAGGTTAATAAACAGAGGAAGTTATATAGATATGATTAATTTTGTATCAAAATATGACGAAGTTTTAAAACTACATCAGGAAAATTCGATAAGGTTTAAAGGAACGTCCAACTTAATTCAGAATAACCTTATTTTAAGTGTGGGGGAACTTCTGAAAAAAATAAAAAATTGGATAAACGAAGCATCATTGCTTTGCTTTTATTTTATGAGACTACTGACATAGCTAATACTAGTCATTTATCGAAGATCGTCCGTTATGTGATAAAATAAGGCCAAATAAAAGAAATATTTCTTGGTATTGTTGATGTCTCAATGCAACAAAGCGCTTTGGCTCGAAATGACATTGTCCAATCGACTATTGAAGAACTTGTTTGCGGCTCAAAATTAGTAGGCTAGAACTATGATGGAGCAGGCCAAAAGTTAGAGAAGCATACCCCTCAGCCCTTTTTATACATTGTATAGCACATAGATTAAATTTGGTGATGCAATAATCTCTCAATAAAACAATGCAAAATATTTTTTCAAACGTTAAGCGGTTTAACAGCATTTTTTTTTTCTAAATCTTCGACACGATCAACTGCACTGTATCAAGAGGTTCATAAAAGATTACCAAAAGTAGCCCCCACTTGTTGGAGTTAGAATGTCAGGCTTGTAGAACTGTTTTTGAATACCGGCTACCGCTTATTGACTTCTTTCTAAAAATAGTGGACAACAGACAGGATTGGGATAATGAAACAGATGTTTGTTCTACCGAATATTTAAATATGCTACAACTGATTTTAATCTTCTGTTACGTATTTTCTCACAAATATTTCCATTCTGTGATGATCTATTTAGCGTGATATAAATTTTTGTGTAAGAAATATTCAAGAATTCAAATTCAGACTACGGCAAAAGTTGTATCGTTTGGTACTGAACTAGATGCCGACAACAAATTAACGAAATTCCAAACAATCGAAACGTTTCGAGGTTTCAATATTTTGCTTTTCTAACAATGATATTCATCATCACACAAATATCCCAAAGCAACAGGCATATTCAAAAAGATAGCAAATATTTGTGAAGTATGTTGAAGATTTGATATTGATCTTTTGAACCCAATGGACAGGAAGGGACAGGACGTTCGAAAGCCCGATAGATTTCCTGAACGGCCTGCGGCCGTCCGATTTGGGGCATGGAAAGGTCTCGATCCATTACAAAATTAAGTCGTATACACGTCCAGAAAACTTTAACCAACCGAGAAAAAAAAATTAAGCACCGGGATGCCTGCGAAAGTCGTTGCCCGTTGCTTTGCTTGACCGTCTCCCATATGATTTGGTGTTTCGCTATCAATATTCGCACTAGCCCAACCACTCTTCCGACCCGCCCATGATATAATAACACAAAGTCTAGCCATAGCCTCTCCACTTCCCAAGGTGTAAGTGTCTACATATTACTGTAATTAAAATGAATAAGAACGACAAGGGTGAAAAAGGCGAAAGAGCTGCGCACAAAGAAAGCCAGAAAAGGCGCAAAATGAGTGAAGAAGCGCTGAAATGAATTTCACTATATATATAATTTGATGGCAAAACATATTACATTAAATAGTCTCACAAGTCATAAACTAAAAAACAATTAATACATGATTGAAATCCCTTAGGAATGTTAATTTGGTTAGTACATTGTGGCCTAATATGACTTATGCCTACTTAAAAAGATATGCAATACTTTCACAAACATATACAATATACATACAGGGTCCTACATATTATCTCTCGTCTTCTAATATACCTGACCCATTTGTTTCACAAAAACGATTCAAATGGAACAACATACGTTAGAAGCTCGTTTTAAAAAAAAAATAATATATCGACGGTCTAATTCTAATACCCCGTATCTGCAAAAATTTCAAATTTTACTTTTTGGTGCCAATCGGTACAGTAGAATTCTACAACATAAATACATTACGCGATATTGATCAATAAAAATCCCGCGCGCCAAAAAATCGTGTCGAAACACCTCAAAACCTGCAAAACAATTTCCCGTATCGTCTTAGTGTTCATCTGAAAGTGCAGGGAGCTGTGTCATTTGCATTAATAAGTGTGTTTTTTTTAAGAAAATGTCGTTTTTAAGGGTAAGTACTTTAATATATTTATTCCCTATTTGTTTGTACACACACCGCTCGTCGAGCGCCATAGGATCTCCCTTTAGTGTGTGTGCCACTGCCATAAAAAAAAACTTAAAATTAAATAATGCGTTAGTAACAATTCCGTAAAATAATAAATAAATTGGTAGAAAATGCATGTCATCGTGATACGGGATATTATTTTAAATATTGTAATCTCCTACCATGAACTTAATTACGGTACGGGTTATTCACTTGCTGGTAACTGCTTACGACTTAACACTTTTCTGACTTGTCTTTACAAACTAAAGTTTCTTGTCAATTTTGGCAGGTTTTGTGTTTAAATAATATGTGAAAATCGAGGCATATATTCGTTCCATTTTATTTTGCACCTCATCCTCCATGGTATTGCGGCAATTTACAAAAGATAGTAAAATCAACCTAATGATTTTGGGAAATTGGCAAGTCATGTCTTTATTTAACAGAGGGGAGTATGTTAAATTTCCATGGAGGACGAGATGCAAAAAATAATGAAACGTAATATAGGTAGGTTAGTTAGGAAAGTGAGGTCAAAAATGTTAGATCGCAAGCAGCTAATACCAAATTTTTATTGTTAGGAAATCAGTTCTCGCAGTAGAAAAATGGTTGAGATACCTCAGAATATGCAGACGAATTTTGTCACAACTTTAATGAATAATTCTTATGATGACCTTACCTTATTTTTGAATCCGATTTTAGAAGCTTGTGATGCTGCAATTACAAAAAATTCAGCAATATTCCGAGTTACTTAACAACAGCACAGGTAAGATAAGTCGTAAAAATTTTGGTTATCACCTAAAACATAACATGAACGAGAATGTATTTTCCTCGGTTTTTTCCTTTAAATAGGTATCTACTTTGTATAAATCAAATCGTCACTCACACTTTTAATGTAAGTGTATTCGAATTTAAACTCTTTTAGATGACTTAGAAAAGAATCAGCTTCGTCAGAACTGTAAAAGCGATAATATTAAGCAAAATGAACATGATACTACCAGTGAAGAAGCGGATCATAGCTTTGTTCACTCAGAATTTATTTTCAAAATAAGCAATAAAGGTAATTTGAAACGTGTTTTCATTTTGTTTTTTCAATGTTTTTGCGAATTTTAGAAAATCAACTGAATACAAAGATGTTGATGGCGAAGAAAGAAACAATACAAGTAGATACTGATCATAAGAATGAGAAAGAACAAATAGATCCGGACTATGAAGTGGAGAATGAAATAATTTCTTTCGATGATGAAATAATAGAAGATGAAGCCACAGATCTGGACCATGAAGTAGAACAAGGACCCAAGCAGCAAGAGGATTAAGAACAGACTGGAATAAATAGAAAAAGAAATATAACGGCTTTAAGAGAAAAGTTGGACAAAAATGTAACCAAAAAATTGAGAATGTTAGGTACCAAATATAAATGCTATGAAAGAAAAAGAGATGGAATAGTTAAAAAAGGAATAGTTCGCCCAGCGAGACAAAAGTCCGTGAAATGTTATTCAGATGCGTGCAAGAAAATGAAAGACAGGCATTGCGTAAAATTTACAGAAAAAGAAAGAACCAATATTTTCACTCGCTTTTGGCAAAACATGAACTGGGACGAAAAACGGGTTTATGTCACATCTAACATTGAATACATGTCCAAAAAGAAAAGTTCTGCTGGAGAGAATTCCCGCCGTAGTGGAACTTTTAATTATTTTTTAAGAAAAGCTGATAATACAAAGTGCCAAGTGTGTAAAAAAATGTTTTTAGGAACAATGGGCCTTAAAGAAGACATGATTCAGGACTGGGTCAAAAAATTAAAACAAAATCATGGTATTAAGGCAGGTTTAACTACATGCAAAGAGAATCAAAAAAGTAATAACCAAAAACGAAACGAACTAAGGAATTTTTTGACAGTTTACCAAAGATGCCTTCGTAATTTTTTCAAACTACAAGCTGTACAAAAATTAAACGACCCAACTGTATCTAATGTGAAACACTTAAAATATAATTTCAAGACTCAAAAAATAAAATTTAAAATAAACTTTGATGATGAATTACAGCCTCTTCCAGCTAGGACTCATAAATATCCAGATAATATGCAATATAAAGCTCTTCATAATTCACAACTGGAGATAAAGGAAACGAAGTGGAAACACTCACAAGAAATCAAAAGCGTACTTTCTAAAGATTGTCATTATTTCTACGACAATTTGCAATTATTTTGTTTTGTTAAGGGAGTTATACATGCAATTACCCGTATTGTATTTTTTTATTTTTTTTTCTTCTAATACACCGTATCTACCGTAAAATAATTATAAACTTATTTTGGATAAAAAAATTATTTTGTTTAGTGTTTAAAGAATTAAATAAAAACCATTTTTCATTTAGTCATTTGTTTTATATCATATTACAGTATTAAAATTTATAAAATGCTTCTCCTGGAAAATATCGATTTCTGCACATACGGGATATTAGAATTAGACCGTCGATATGAGTGTTCTAAAGTTGGTGCCGTATTAAAGATATATATTTTTAATGAATCCTCTGTATATTTCAATTACACTAATTTTGTTGATTTTGAAAATATACGGGTATGTATAGTTCGCCCAGCGGTTGTTGACCCTCGAAACGCATGCAATTGCATGCGTTTCGAGGGTCAACAACGGCTGGGCGACCTTTAAGTTTATACACAGTATTTTAAAAGTTAGGATACTTTTTATATCGAAATTGTATTACCATTAATAGGCGATGCACATACAACGTTTCGATTCCATGCTCGCCTTGCTCCCTCATGGGTTGGTACCCCTTCTTTGTCTGCCTGCAGTTGTAAAGTGCATTTATCGGACCACAAATTTTTGATGTGTAAATATCTTACGCGGCCGTATGAGGGTAAATCTCGGCAAATCGGACGGAGATTCTAGCCGCTAGGGCGGGATTATACACAATTTTACCATTTAAAGTCGTTAACGGCTTTTAGACGATAGAAAAAGCATATTTTAAATTAAACGAACCGTCAAAAGTATTATTTATTAATTATTATATTCGCAGTGTATTTGGATCCAAAGCACACCTTATTTTTAATGGACGGTTGAATTTAAAATGAATTTTCGCTTAAAAATCCACGACAAATTCGTCCGAAGCCACGGCTAGCGTCCTAAAAAAGTCCGAATTTTCGGATTTTTACACAATTTTGCTATTTAAAATCGTTTTTAAACGGATTTTAGACGATAAAAGAGCATATTATTATTTTAAATTAAACGAACTATCAAAAGTATTATTCAGATGCCCAGAAGTTTAAAATAATATTGAGTCATAGCCCTCTTCTAAAATTTGCAAAATTTGGTTATTGACTTTCCCAAATCAAAGAATGTCGGCCCAAGATGACTAGGTAAATAAGCTGTGCCCATATATTGATGTTATTAGATTTTCGTGTCGAATTTGTATAGTGAATAAATCCACTCCGAAGCTGCCAGTAAGTATTATTAAAGAATCCTAACTAATATTATAGATGCGAATGTGTTTGTTTGTTTCTTCACGCATAAACTGTTCCGATCATCATGACATTTTGTACAGATATTTTCAAGAGTATAGTAAAGAACATAGGACACTTTTAGCTTTTACCCGCGGCTTCGATCGCGTTGATTTTTTATTTATTTAAACTTTGTTATTAAACCTGATTTTTATTATCTGCACAACCTAAAACGTACAGGCAACGGCCATAGCACGTTGAAAATGCCAGTTCTCGTCTCGTCTCTGTATAGCGCATAGAGAAGAAGAAGACTGCCTGGTACGCATCTCTGTTAATATGTTTCTATGAATTTCTCTGTCACATGCACGTTAACTTTTGATTCCGAGAACCCAGGTAGTCGGAATCAAACAGATATCGTGGCTTTCACCCACCATTCCCATACAGCCACCAGCCTTTTGCTTGTTCAGTGGACTTCTAGCTCCAACCCATTTTGCGCTACAGTGTACCTGTGAACGATAATAGTATATTATTTTATATGGAGGAAAAGTGATACTTTTCATGGCGCGCTCGTGTTTAACAGCCGAACGGAGTGAGGCTGGTAATAGAGAGCAAGCCATGAAAAGTAACTTTTCCTCCAAATAAAATATGCTGTTTTTTCTTCAAATGTCGACAAATTAATGCAAAAACGTCGCTTTTTAATAGTAATAATAATTATTATTAAAGATAAGTGGGTTCGCAAGGCGGCTTAGACCGGTGCGGTGTCGGTGAATAGGCTCAGTTTGTTGCTATAATAATGTCATATAAAGCTGTCAGTGGACACTGTCAACAATAATTATTTTTTTAAAATTGCGTTTTCGATTGCGTTTTAATTCCGTATTGATAAGCAGTTATTGAGTAAGTTCGATTCAATAATAACCAATTTGTTCCTAAATTAGTGATTTTTAGAAATGCAGTCACAAATTGAGTGATAAATACAAATTTTAGTTTAATAACTCTTGAGTTGTTGACGCTTATTTTGATGTTTGTTTGTATTGTATCTATGTTGATATGACAACACTTTTACCTCCGCCGGCGGAAAAGTGAAAAGTAAAGCTCCGGCGGAGGAAAAGCGAAACTTCACTGCCGCCTACACAGTCGAGTAATGATGGATTTACTGACGTTTGAAGAAAAAAGAGTTTTTTCAATGTTTTTCTCTTATATAAACTCCTGAAATCACTGGCCGTGTCGTCTAACAGCATTTTACTATCGCCCAAACATGTTTGTCGATTACGCTGGCAAGTTCTTGTATAAAGTTCTTGAACGTTGTATAGTAAGTTTGTAAGGGACATAACATCGTCCACCCCATTCAAAAGATGGGCTGTGTGTCCCCTTATGTGCGCTTGGCGTGCAAGGGTGGTTATACATTAATTTATTTTAGATAACATACTTACAACAATATGTCTGAATATTGAAACGTTTAAATAAATAGTTTGAGTTTGAGTTCTCGTCCGATCACTGAAGTTAAGCATCGTCGGGCGTGGTTAGTACTTGGATGGGTGACCGCTTGGGAACACGTGCCGTCTCTCATTTTTTTACAACCGATGTCGTTATAGGATATGTTGACACATCAGTGTCTCGAGTACTAGCAGACTCGCTCAATTTTGTTAGTTGTATTTTTTTGTATTGTTATCTTCTTCTTTTAGTACCGGCATCTCTTGACAAAAGGTCACCCGCCTATTTTTATGCTCTTCAGTTAGATTTTGGACTGGCCATATTTTGTAAGCCTAATACTAATACTTTTTTAAAGTTAAGTAAATTTTCTTAGCAGACATACATTTGGCATGTTCTATGGTATTTTTTGGGTTTCTAAAAAGAAATGAAACGATTGATATTACGATTGTTTGAAAATATTATCATTTATACATTGAAATTTTTGACATATCTGCATGAAAGCAAATTTACTCCATTGCACGCGTTAGATATAGGAGATATTCATTAGTAATATAACAAGTGCAATGAAAATTACCGATAATTTTCGGAAAATATGCACGAATGCAAGTTAAGTTGAAAAATTGCACGAGTGCGCATAGCGCACGGGTGCATTTTTCAGTTTAACTTGCATGAGTGAAGATTTCTCGAAAATTATAGGTACATTTTCATTGCACGAGCTATATTTTATAAGATAATTTCATGAACCGAAATTTTAAATTTTTTGTATACCCTCGTAAGTATGAAATGTCAGTGTCACAAAAAATGTTAAAATTAAATAACCACCTCTCGTTGTCATGGACGTATCCATGAAAAATAGATACAGCGATCCAAACACAAACAATTTTTGAACTTTGAACGCCAGCGTAAAATATGTCGCTCAGAGATTGATCAAAACATTGAAATTCTTACCCCAAAAAATACCAAAAAGTCTAAAGCTTCGATTTGGAGACAATTTCAAGACTTTCTTGTTGAAAAACAGTATACTCTGGACAAGTGTACATCAAATAGAAGCTCTCTTCAACTTTACAAGATTGGGGGAACAACATGCGGAAGAAAGATGGATCACTTTACAAAGAAAATGTGGTTAAAACTATGTGGAACGTAACAGCTAAATTGGTTCAAGAAAAATTCAATAGTGAGTTTGGTGTGGCTATTGACCCCTTTAATAATGTAACATTTAAGAAGGCAAGAGACGCAAGAGACGCTTTGCGACGTAGCTTACAAAGGGATGCGGATAAAAGATAAAACAGTTCCGCGGCTTTTACTTATCAAGAATTCCTGAAAATGATCAATTTATATGATGAAAACACTCCAGATGGTCTCCAGAAAAAACTATTTCATGTAATGTCATATCAGCTGGCATTTCGAGGAGGCGAAGCAACAAATTGCTCGATGGAATTTTTCCGTGAGGAAATACTTAATGATGGATCATTAAGTGACAGGATCGAGTATAATCCAGTCTTTTCAAAAACCTGTCAGGGTGGAGATCGCAAATTGACGGGAAGCAAATGATTGATTAGAAATTCTGCGAATGAGGATATCTGTCCAGTAAGGTAGGTTCTGTCTCCAGCTTTGCTTTTATAATAGTTATATCTGATAGTACAATATTCCTGTTTAGTCATATTTCAATTTCGATTATTAAAGTGCCAAAAAAAAAGAATAAACCAAAGAAACAACGTTGAAATTACATGTATGGGAATACTTTACTCGTGCGATATTGCCAAGTTCGCTACGCTTGTATGGTAAATGAGCACATGCGTGAAGGTATTCCATGTTATTTCCACTCAATAATTATAATTTAAGGTTTTTGAAATGCATTTATTTTAAATATTTTATTTCTTGTTACAGATTATACAAGAAACTAATTTCAAAGAGAAGCTGCCAAATCACAGTCGACCGCCTTTTTCTTACTCCAAACCCCAATTGGGAACATTCTGGCCAATGGTATAAGAATTGTTCAGTGGGGAGGAACGAGATTTCAAAATGGACTACAGCGTCAGCGAAAAAAGCTGGTCTTGATGTGAAAAATTTGAAGTTTATTAACCACTCACATAGAGCCGCAACAGTGACAAACTTAGCGAAAGCTTGAGTCGACGAAAATCAGCTGACAAACTTAACGGGCCATGGTAACATTAGTTCTATCCAATCTAATTTGCAACTGGATCAGCAGTTTCATCAAAACCTTGTCACAAAATTGAGGGAAAATGGTAAAAACAAAGAAGAAGTAGCTTCTAAATCTTCCACAGCCAGTAGAACCAGCAGCATAGTATCTGGACAAAGCGGTGGCGGACCGATCATCAATTACAATAACTGTGTGTTCAATTGTAACAATTTTAATAACTAGATAAAATATCTATAACTTTGTGAGGCTTATTTAAAAAATAAAAATATAAAAAATAGTTTCTATTGTTCTATTATTTATTATTTTATTTCTATTATTATTATTATTGGGTTAGTTGATAATTTTGGGGCACCCTGTACTGTGCAATTATCCGATAATCGTGCACTAGTGCATGATTATCAGGTAATCACATTCTGATTGGTTTACATTAATAATTAAAACATGTCAGTTTATTGTTGGAATGCCAGTTTTGACAGATGAATGAAATTCTCGTGAACAAAATTTGCGACATCCCGATAAATTTTTGTCAGAAAAATTATCGCGGCAATATTTGCAAACGTAACCACGGTATAAGCAATAAAATACCCATAATTAATTGTTAAAATATGGATTTTCGCAGGTGTATGACATTCCCAGTAGTAATATAACAAGTGCGATGAAAAATATCCATACTTTTCGGGAAATATGCAGAAATGCAATTTAACTTGCATGAATGTAGATTTGCCGAAAATTATTGGAAATTTTCGTTGCACGACTTATATTTTATCAGGAAATTTCCTGAATCTATATGATTGCTCCATGTATCAGGTTAAAATTCATGTCAGCGTCATAATTTTCATTTTAAAAAAATAAAATTTTAGTTTTCGATAAATAATATATTCGCTTAAGTTAACAATCCTGCAGAAGTGCATATATATGTATTATTATTGTGTTTGTAAAATATACGAAGAGTGTCACATTTTTCTTACTCGCTGTACGGTATTCTTTGATTTGATGAATTTTGGCTTAAAAATCCAAAATTTAGAAATTTTGTCTAGAGAACCGGAAAGAAAAGAACACGAACGAAAGATACAGTAGACAAACAGAAAATAAATCCAAAAACTCAAGCTTGTAAACTGTTCTACGAACTCATCGACAATATTTCGGCTTACACAGACGATAGGTTTAATCACTTTAAAAGTCTAAAATTTTTGGAGCTTGTCAACTTCAACGAAAATAATACTTTCAGAAGAAGCTTTTGATGCTTTAAAACAAAATTATCACTTCTTTTTTGACTCTCCCGCGTTTCTTTCTGAACTGGATGTTATACACAATACTTCAGAAGGCTTAAATAAAAATAGTGTTAGTAACTTATTAAGATCAATCAAAGAATGTGAAATGAGACGCCTCCTCCGAAGGTGTTTTTTAACGTTTTTAAGGTAAAAATTGCCAATCAAGAGCGCGCCGAAGGAGTGTTTTTTTTTAACAATTTCAACAACAATTTCAACGTCAGTAATGCTTGGTAAAATCCGCTTCGTTCGCTCGTTGAAGGCGTGTTTTTTTTAACTATTTTAATGATTTTTGAGTAAAAATTGGGCGTGGCACCTAGAAATTTTTCCGCCTATCCACCTACTTAGCTTCCCCATTTCTAAACGGCTAGACACGCTACTGAACAATACACCAGTTGTATTATATATCTCCTAATTCATTGACAAGGTTTCCTAGATACATAGTGATTAGATAAATCAAGTAATTAACATGTACTGTGCAACACATTTTTTAACCAGTGTTATAATAATGACAAAACATGGCATTAACATCAACACTTGTCAGTTTTGAATATTATTTACAATCTGACCAATGCCAGAACCGAACCTCTTATATTTAATAGCTTATAATTTTGACCAATAGGATACTCGCAGTAATAGATCTATGGGCCAAGCAGGGACGGTTTTATTTCGAGTGATATACGGTTGGTTCTGAAGACACTCGGTTAAATGTTACAAGCGACACGCATCGTATTATGGGAGTGAGACAGCCATCCAATGTATGTCTAATTATTGTGCTCCTCAGTTTCCATGCGAAGTCATGCTTTTTTTGCTTTAGTGCAGTAATAGTGACTCAGCTTTGAGTATTGCATTTTATACTACCCTTCTTGGGGATATTGTGTTGAGTCTAGTTTGTCTTTTGACACGACCGATTTATCGGGATTTGAATACTGCATTAGGTAAGCTTTTTCTGGAATTATTTTTTCCTATTGCTTGTGAAAACGTGGACGCCATGATGCTAATGGCTCTTTTCCCTTATTTCTAGAGGCTTTCCGAGTTCGTCGCACAAGATCGAGACCGTCGATTCTCCAGCAAACCTCACACAAGCGAGGTAATTTGTCTAAATTAACGATTTAATTGCCTTATATGTGTTAACCTTTTTTTCTGTACATTGACCACCATTTGCATTGTATTCCATGGGTTATCTTATCTGTTCCCTTTTACCATATCGGAATTTTAATTTTAATGTGACTTTAGTTTTGATCATATGGGGAAGTTTATATATATTTTTTGGGGTGATTCATACCTATCTTTTTTTATATTCAAGTTGTTTGTACCTTCTGTATTTCTTTTATTTGCTGATGGTCATTGAACGTCCATTGATACTTTTTGTAGGGGGATTTGTTTTATAAAGAAAATATATTTAAGCAAGGGGGCTATAGTTTTTTTCATGAAAATAAGGGGCTTCGTCTAATTTGTATTGGGTTATTACAGGGTCCTATCTCCGGGTCAATCCTATCTTCGGGCTACACCACTGCCAATTTTATCTCCGGGCCAATTTTATCACCGAGGCCTCTGCTAGTTCTACCCTCGGGGCCAGTGCCATAGCAGTACCTACAGGTGTCCGGCACCTTCACCAGAGGTACTTCCTACCTCCACACTGAGCTCGACGATCGGATCTAAGGGGTATCGTACTTAGAAGCATTTATCTTTATTATCTTATCTTTTTTTTGTGTTTAATTATTATAAATTTTGCACTATAGATTGTGCCTTAAAAGAGGCAAGTTTCGTTGAATCATTTATTTTTCTGGCCGATTAATAATTGTTTAAAATATTTAAATATAAATCAAGCATTGACCGCCAAGCATTAAGATAGCTTTCAATAATTTTATCCTTCATTTATTCATTCGTTTATCGGGTCAATTGATATACTTATTGTGGCCTTTATCAGTACATATTATTATCGCTACATTTATAATTGGTGCAGCTACCAGCGCACGCATACGTATATGTAATAAGCTTAGGTAAACCAAAGTGATCACACGTCGGATTGTAATGTTTAGACCATTTAGTTGTAAGGCATACAGTACCGAGTAACAACAGAATTGGTCTCGTACAATCTTCATATTGTACTCTAGTTATTAATTACTTCATAGTCTTTCGACATTCCTTTGCTTTAAAATTTAAAAGAAAATTCTCGTTGTAATATTGTTGCTGTTAAAAAAAAGAAAAACTTAGAAGCAAATATAGATTGATCCTTAAATCCAGATTGTGTTTTCTTGTTTAGTTAAGGATTGAGTTTCTTTGTTTGATAAGCGTGCCTAGCAACCCCGTACAACACCAGCGGAGCTTTTCCAGTTTAGTTGGGAAGAACTGGTGGCGCTCTACGACTTCATTACCGGAGCCGGGCTTTGCAAACACGACTCTCCGGTGTTAGGCTTGTGTTTAATCAAAATCTTTACCTGCTTGTTAACTTTAATAAAGAAAACGTGTTGCAGCATCGTTTGATTGTGCTTGGATCTAGTGTCAAAGTATTTTGCTCTGCCTGTTTTCTGTAAAGCAATATTTGCCCTAATTTATTTCACACTTTGTGTTCTTTGTAAGCAATTCATTCATCTTTAAAATTTAAGAAATAGTTTATTTTATCTGTTTACTAGCTTTAGTATTGAATTGATATCAAAGGCATTGTTTTATAAA
Organism: Pissodes strobi; assembly: GCA_016904865.1. Classification (NCBI taxonomy): domain Eukaryota; kingdom Metazoa; phylum Arthropoda; class Insecta; order Coleoptera; family Curculionidae; genus Pissodes; species Pissodes strobi. The sequence goes on from MU183751.1 coordinate 166,198, forward strand.
GATCATTTAAACCTATATTCAATTTAAAACAGAAGTAATAACTTGAGAGTACCCAGAATTGTCTGGACAATCTGTTTTAGTAATAAACCTTATATTTTCTCACAATATTCAAATTTTGTGTCTTATTTGCTCTAGGTATATCTAATATTCTGTCTGACCCTAGTTCAGGCTGGCGCCCAAGTTTAATTATTGGATAGCTGGTTTTTTAAAGCTAAAATCCCACGCCCAGCTGTAAATACCTCTTCTGACGCTACCGAGGCAAAGCAACGTGATTAAAACGTGTATTATCATACAAACAGGATACATTCCAACATAACTGCATAGCCGTCACTATTAATAAAAAAATATTTTCGAGAATTTTGCTGTAGATATATTATTATTCTTGATAATTGATCTAGATTTCTTTAGCATATTTAGAAAAAAATAAAATACAAATATATGGTAAATCATAACAAAAAGTGCAACACTACCTTTTTTTCTAATATCTCTGAGGTATATTTCATCATGCGGGTCTTCTGGGACACCTGTGGATATTTTCTGAGTGTGAATCTGCTTCGCACCAGTTATGCCAAAAAGTTCTGGGTTAAAAAGGCTAAGTGGTGCTATAATACACTCGTCTCCGACCTTAAAATATGACCATTTATGATAAATAATGAGAAGAAACTGTAAAATAGACATTTATGTCACATTCGACCACTACACGATTCAGTAATTATAAAATTTAAATACGATTTTCCTATCAATTGACTGACTGAACGAGAGTTATATTCATTATCTTGTGTCAATTACTCTGAACTTATACATTAAATGTATAATAAATGAATAATTAGTACCATATAAAGTTTACATAAATACCTGAATTGTAAAATGACATATGGGCTTTTCTGGTTGCTTTAACGTAAATGATTTTTCCTGAGATCCACAAATATTTAAATTCACATGGCATAGTTCCTCCTTTAGTTTTCTTAGAAGCATAGAGTCTAATTTATTCTGAAAGACAAACGAATATATAAAAGATTTTCGACATACATCGATGTCTGATATACACACACCTACATGTTTCTCTAGAGAATTATTACGTGTTGTTACAGTAAATGTAAACTGTATAATGACTAAATTCAATATATCTACGTAGAAAAATAATTTTCATGTTTTGTGACAAAGTGATGCATTCACTGAATAACACTGCCTCTGATGGTTTTTTTTTTGAAGAAAATAATACCTTGGTCTCTCCTTTTGTCCTTATTATATTCTTTATAAAAAGAGATGCTTCTTGAGAAACGTTGAAAATGTTAACTTAATATAACGTTTGATTACAGGGTATCTCAAAAATAAGAATTTTTGGTCTTGCAAAACGACAAGGTGTTTAATTTACAATTTACGCATATTTTTTAATACATTTTCGAGGTTCCAGAAGCAGAATTTTTTATAAAGAATAAGGTCGTTGCGAAAATCAAAAAATTAAAAAAAAAACATCTATACTCGACGCGCCGAACAGATTCACCAATCGCGGAAACAATTCGTCTTATTTTATGATTGAATCGACCCAATGTTTTGTTTTTCATTTCGATTTTTCTTATCCATAATACAAAAAATAAAAATAGAGTGTGTTAATCAAAGTTCCTATGTTTCGAATCAATGGAATCATAAAATAAGAAGAATTATTGTATCCGTGTTTGGTGAATCTGTTCGGCGCGTCGAGTATAGTCATATTTTTTATTTAGTTATAATTTTTAACGCTTCTCAAGAAGCAAAACTTCCTGTAAAGAATATGTTCTTTTTTTGCATAAAATCGACAATTGCATAAAATCGACAATCAAGTATTCCCCCTTCACATCCATAAAGCCAATAACGGTTATTTCACGTTACTCTCGGCTGTACTCCAATCAATTGCTTTCAAGTGCTTTCATGGTTCAGTGGTTACATGCTGGGCCCGTGATAAGGCGGCTCGAGTTCGATTCCCGTCGGTTGCAACACATGTTTTCATTATTTTTTTAAAGGTTATGTTTGTAAAAAGTTTTTTTTCTTCATTTTGGGCATGCCTTGGTTTAGTTGTTGCTGGTTGCGTCCCCGCAACGCGTGAAGTGTAATATTGGTAGACAAACTCGTAAGCTCCGGAGATCGCCGAGTACTGCCGAGAGTAACGAGAAAAAACGGTATCCTCACATCCCAAGCCATGGAATATCAGAAAATCTGATTAATATACTATGCTTTTACCAAGTGTTTCTGCTAGAAAGAAGCAAATTTTAGTTAAATATGGCGTAAAATATGGTAATCGTTTTTTGTAATAACAGGACCTTGTAAATCATTTTGGCATATTTCTACTGTTCCTGATTTTGCGATACATAAATCATTAAAATGTAAGATATTTTTATATACTAATATGATTACTTAATCTCGATATTACGGATTGAGTAAAAAGGCCGAAAAGATCAATCACCTCACATTCTCTTGCTTGTGTCCTAAAACAACCGTGTCAATCAACATCTTCGTACACACACCGCTCGTCGAGCGCCATAGGATCTCCCTTTAGTGTGTGTGCCACTGCCGTAAAAAAAAAAACAATCTATCTTTTTTTAAAGTAAACCGCTACTAACTTCTGACAAATTTTTCCAATACTTCAACATGATAAAATTTCAATTAGCCGTTTGTTTTGGAATATTGTACAACTCGTCTTACCAACTATGTTCTCTTTTTTGCTTCATTCTAGTTTGATAAAGGCTAGGACAATCCAGCCGAAACGTCACCACCAATAAAACATGAAATAACTTTTCGTGTTTTCGTTTACTCATAAAGAAAAAGGACCAAACCCCAAGAAAATTAAACAGTCTCTATATATAAAGAGGTCCAAGAATACCCCCTTGAAATATATATCCGTCCTTCGGACTGCCAGCCTCTCTCTGCAGCTGGCTTGCCAGTTTCCTTAAGAGCCGATCTCTGCACGTTGCAGTCGATGGACACACCTCGGACACATTCACCATCAACGCGGGCGTGCCTCAGAGCGCAATACTTTCACCAACTCTGTTCCTATATTAATGACCTGCTGACCGAAACAAATAATCATGTTTACAGTTTTGCAGATGACAGTACCCTTGTCTCCCACTTTAGATCAGAAAAACCCTTACCAGCGACTGAGACTCATCACCGCAGACAGGAGCAGATTACGGCAATAAATCAAGATCTGGAGAAAGTTCCAACTTGGGGCGACCGAAATTTGGTCCAGTTCAATGCAGCAAAGACCCAAGCAGCAACGTTTACCAAGAGGGCCAATACAGCGGGCCTTGACATCGTTATGGCAGAATCGACCATTCCTTCATCCTTGTCAATTAGACTGCTGGGTGTCTCGGTCAACAGCAATATGTCCTGGCATGACCACGTTGCTAACATCGCAAAATCAGCCTCCCAGAAGCTTCGTGCGCTATTTCGCAACAAAAAACTGTATACACCGCAGCAGTTGCTCTTGCTCTACAAAGCGCAAATAAGACCGTGCTTAGAATATTGCTCATATGTCTGGGGTGCCGCACCAAAGCACACCCTAAAGCTGCTGGATTCCATTCAGAAGAGAGCTGTGCGTCTCGTCGACGATCCGGAGTTGACCCGGAATCTAGATAGTCTGGAACACCGCAGACATGTAGCCGAGATATCTCTGTTTTACAGATACTTTCACGGCAGATGTTCCCAGGATTTGGTCCGCCTCATCCCGCCCCTGGCAGCGCCTGTCCGACAGTCACGACAGACGACAAGAGCGCACCAGTTCGTCGTACAACTGGAAACACCTAGAACATCGCTTTACAAGAACTCCTTTGTTTGGCGCACTGCATCACTGTGGAACTGACTCCCAGGACATCTGTTTCCCACTAATTACAACTTACAAATATTCAAGAGCCGTGTCAATCAACATCTTCGCACGAGCGCCATAGGTTCTACCTTTAGTGTGTGTGCACCTGCCATAATAAAAAAAAAAAAAAGAAAAATATATATATATATATATAACGTGTTAGAGATAATTTTTTTTAAATTGTTTCTATTTAAACTACGTTCAAGGTTTACATTGCAGAATATTATGTGGTTAATTACAAAACCTTTAACTAATAATTGAGATAAAAGCAACAAAACAAAAATTCAACTTGACTGGATTGAAAACCTGTCGAGCACAACAATACCGCTGTGGAAATTAATAACGAAAAACTGCTACCTGTAAATAACATCATTTCAAGTATTAAAACTGGCATTTCTCATCCAACAAGTAATAAGAAAGATCAAATCCGAGCAAAAACTTGTAACATATTTACAAATTTTAAACATAAACTCAAATCTCAAAAGAAAAATACAACCTTTTCAGGGAAACTTACAACATTTTTTAAAAGAAAATCCAGAATTGAAAATCCTTAAAGCCGGTAAAACTAACAAAACAGTAATTATGACAGCAACAGAGTATAACTCTAAAATGAAAGAACATTTAAATGATAAAAAAACTTATAAACCGTTAAAGCTCCATCTTACTAATACTTACCAAAAGAAGAACGATAAACTAATAGACAGATGGGAGGGAAGTCAATATATCTCACCTAATATGGCTTAAAGTTTGAAAATCCACAATGCGTTACCTCCTAAAATATATGGGTTACCAAAGCGACACAAACAGAACACCCCCCTTAGACCAATAGTTTCTTGTATTCAATCCCCATTTAACGCGAATTCCAAATTCTTAAAAAATATACTTAATAAAATCACTTATAAAAACGACTACTATATCAAAGATTCATTCCAATTTAAAGAAAAATTAAAAAATATCAAAATTCCTGATAACTACCTTTTAATTTCATTGGATGTCATATCCCTATATACTAACGTACCTATTGCTGCGGCCTCTAAAATTATAAGAAAGAAATGGATAGAAATTGCGAAAATACACAGATATACCATTAGAGGAATTTATCAGTGCAACTGAACTTGTTTTAAATTCCACTTATTTCTACTACGAAAATAATATCTATAAACAGGTGGAGGGTTGCGCCATGGGGTCGTCCATTTCAAGGGTAATTGGGGAACTGATAATGGATGACCTCGAGTCCACGGTAATTGAAAAACTAAACTTCGAAGTGCCTTTTTTTTACCGGTTTGTGGATGATTGCATACCGCAGTCCCCACAGAACAATTAAATAAAATTTTAATAAATTTTAATGCATACCACAAAAAATTATAATTTACCAGTGAAATAGAAAAAACAATAAAATTAGTTTTTTGGACATAACGATACATCACAAGAACAACAACATAGAAACGGAATAGCATACAAAAGAAACCTGGTGTGCCAGATATTTGAATTTTAACTCACACCACTCGCTTTCCCAAAAAAAATTTGTTATTATAGGCCTAGCAGACCGCGCAATCATACTTTCAGACGGCAAATTCAGGAACGACGTAATATAAGAAGGAAAAGACGCACTACTAATTAATGACTACCCTATAAAACTAATAAACACGATATTCCAACAACGAATACATACATTTTATAACTCTATAAATAAAAACTCACAGGTTGGGAAAGTTAACAACAAAAAATACATTGCCCTACCATTTATAAATGAATTATCTCAACCATTGCAAAAACTTATTAGCAAATATAACATAAATACCAGCCAAAAGGCACAAAATTTGTTGGCAAGTAATTTCCCAAAACTAAAAACAAAAACTCCAAAAAACAAAATAAGCAACGTAATTTACGAGATTCCTTGCAACGAATGTAACGGGGTCTATATAGGACAAACCAGCCAATATCTGGAGTATAGATTGAAAAGTCATAGGTACGACAACAAAAAATGCAACCGCGCTCACCCGACATGAAACGTCAAAGAATCACACATTTAATTATAATAATACCAAAAGAATCACCTCTGAAAACAATTTAAAAAACAGAGAAATTCTAGAATCTATTGCTATACGAAAAAATATACATTCCATAAACGATAAGAAGGAAATCAACAACCTTAACAAAATATATTTTTCAGTTTTCTGAATTTCTGTAACTGTGCACACATGTTTTGTCCCAAAAACCTTAAATGTTTCGTTTTATACCTTATACATGTTCAATATCTGTTTGTGACAATGTCATTACTGAAAACGTGATGCTAAATACTAGCACAGCTTATTCAATAACCAGCTACTCATCTCTATCGAAATCGGAAAGTTGGAGTGTCGGGCACTACGCATCCTGACAGTGCCCTTAGCGGTTTAGTTTCACGGTCTCGTGATTTTTCAGGCCATGTAATGACACGAAACGAACTGAATTTAAAATGAATATTCCCTTCAAAATCCACGACAAATTCGCCCGAAGCTGCGGTTATTGCCCTAAAAAGACCGGAAATATCGGATTTTTATACAATTTTGCCATTTAAAATCGTTTTCAAACGGATTTTGGACGATAAAACATCGTATTTGACATTAAACGAATTGTCAAAATTATTATTCAGATGCCCAGACGTTTAGAAAAATATTAACTCATGGCCCTCTTCTAAAATTTTCACTTGACTTTCCCAAATCAAAGGATGCCGCCGCAAGATGAGTAGCTGGTTATTGAATAAGCTGTGATACTAGCCTACGTCTAAGGTAAGTTTTTATAATTTGACTTTATACCTTCAAATTCAAATCAATAGATTTTTATCTTTAATTACATTTGAGAAAGGCAAATTGTTGCCGAAACGTTATGTCAAGTCAATATTATACTATGTTAGGAACGAAATAATATCTCTCAATTTTAACAAGGATCTCAC
>MU183752.1:0-35590 GCA_016904865.1 Pissodes strobi
AAATTGTCGTTTTTTTCCAGTTTAGTCCCAATAATGAGCAAACTACGAAAGGTATCGACGAATTGTGAACGGTAGGTCATATGCTAACAGTTTATGTACGTTACGTGATCTGTTAAACCAGAAAGTTCAAATTAAGCGATACGTTTTACACAAAATCATTTTTTTTTTGAAAATTCATAATAAAAATTCAAACCAAAGAAAATTATACTTGTAAATTAAAAATGCGACCTTAATACCATGGATTATTAAGAATGGGGTATTTTCTTGAAACGGTTTTTGATTTTTGGTGATAAATCAGTCAGTTGTCAAAATATGAATGTAAATTTCACTAGCAAATACAGCAACTGCTGCTGATCTGACTGGTATGTCAAGCAGAAATGTAGCAAAAATTGCGACGGCGGTCTTGGAAGATTTGAGCTTAGTGTCAGTTGATAAACAAGGCAATGTCATAGATAAGAATAAAATACGAATAGAAGTTGAGAAGAACAGAAACCAAATAAGGGCGGGACAGTTGTCCGGATTAAGAAGGATTGACTGCATATATTTTGATGGGCGCAAAGACCAGACCATGACTCAGCAAGAAGTAGGTCGGATAGTGGTAGCAGAGGAGCATATTGCATTAGTTGAAGAACCAGAAAGCAAATACCTCGGTCATGTATCTTTAGTGCCACCAGTAAAAGCAACCAACATAGTAAATGGGCTAATGCGTTTTATAAAAGAAAACAACATCAATATATCCAAATTAACTGTGATTGGGTGCGATGGAACAAACGTAAATACGGGTTGGAAGGTAGGCGTCATCCGATTAGTTGAAACTCAACTGAACAAACCATTGCCTGCGAATGAACTTCCTCTGAGGCATTTGTTACAAAGTTTTGATGGTGTTACAAAAGGAGCCAATGCTCTTTTGGGACCGATAGGGTCGCTGATTGGCGCCTGTGAAAAGCATCCTCTTGTAGTCTTCTCATCAGTAGAAATTGAGCTTATAGAATTAGATAAAAAGGACCTAAGCACAGATCAACAATACTTGTATCAAAATTGTCAAGCAATAAAAAGTCGTAAGTGCTCAAAAATTCTTGCTTCCCGCAACCCAGGAAAACTAAGTCACGCCAGATGGTTAACTACCGCAAATCGAATCCTGCGGCTTTATATTTCTACAAAGGAGCCATCTGAAACACTACTTGTACTAGTAGAGTATATATTGAAGGTATATGCACCATTATGGTTTAAAATAAAAGCAAATCCGTATTTATAAGATGGGGCACGGCATTTATGGGATACAATACAGACTACTAGACATTTTCCAGATATTATTAGGAAAATTGACAAAGTTATATCAGGCAATGCATACTTTGCACATGTAGAAAATATCTTAATAGCTATGTTGTCAGATAAACGATCGCCGATCAGAGAACTTGCTGCCAGAAGAATTTTAAAAGCAAGACAAAATGCAAAAAGGATAACATCAGAGTTTTTAGAGTTCCAAAACTAAATTTTGCAGCTCAAGATTACATCGAATTGATTGATTGGTCTGAGGGTGTTACTGAACCTCCACTGCCAATACATATTCCTGATGAAGAGCTTCTTAGCACAATACGGAATAAAGTGACAATAACTTTTGGAAGTTTTCCTTGTCATACAGAGGCAGTGGAAAAAACTGTGAAAATAATAACGGATGCTTCCGCAACAGTATGTGGACCAAAAGCTCGTGATGGGTACATAAGGGCAAAACTAAAAGCAAGAGCAGAATTACCTAGGTTCGAAAATAAAGGTCAGTACTACAAAGCAAAATCAAAATAAAATGAAGTGAGAAAATAAAGGGAGGGAGGGAGGGTGGGTGGAACTCGAGGTGCTGCCACCTCCTCGTGGTGAGTTCTGGGATGGTTTATTATTCAATAATAAGTAGTAAAATACATATTTTATACCAAACACATGTTCTAACGACCTGAAGTATTTATTGGACATAATTTACATAATTTGAATATTGAACCATGCGAAGAGTTGCACATTCGTAACTTTCGGACGATGGGCCGCGGCTAAGACTTGAAATTTAAAGCTCACGCATCGAAAAGGTCTTTAATAAATAGTTTCAAACTACCTCGACTAAAAAAAAATAGTAAAAAAAAATCATTTTCAATATTTTTCAACCCCCCTGGGGTGCGGCTAAATATTGATTGAAAAATCAATTTCTTTATGAACGTTATACGGTACATCTAAGACAACTTTTTTCACTACCCCTCCAAAAAAAAAAACGAAAAAAAATGTTTTCCCTTTTTTCGGCCCACTCTATAATGGTGGCTTCCCACGTCCCGTGATATCGCAGGCCGGGCCGTGCCAGCTCGGGCCAACACGCCGTGGGAAGGGTGCCGTCCGAGGTCGCCCGGAAAGATCCGTGGTTGCGCGCCCGATCCGCCGCAAATCGGTAACTTCAAGGGCGCGGCCTGGCCTGATCTGTCGCGACCTGTCGGTGTCTGTTGTTATCTGTGATTAGGGTTGATTTTTGGGGCCATTTTCCATTTTAACACATTCTGCCAAGACCTATAGCTGAACGCCAAATGTCCCGATTTTCAATCAAGAATCAAATTTGCCGCAAAACAAAACGCCAATCGAAAAATTAAATTTAATTTTTAGTTCCAGCACAAATTTAAAAAATATTCTAATGATATTTCAATTTATCGCGTCCATTCCAGCATTCAACGCGGCCACTGAACGCATTTTTTCGCTTCGCGAAAAGGCATGGACAGACTCTAGAAACAGGCTTACAGTTGAGCATATTAAAAGTCACAAATAAAACTTAATTTTACTCAGACTTGTAGAGAATTTTACAAGCACGCGCTTAGAATATACCATGCTAACTTCGGCAAAAAGCCAAATAATACTATGCAATGGATTATTTTTTAGTTCTAACACAACAAAATGTAATTTTTTACATTACATAGGAATAAATTTCCTTTGTAACATGTACTAGCATCTACAGCTCACTACAAAACAAGGTCACGAGTGGACCCGAACGAGTTTCGAAGTCAATCCAAACTTCACGCATGGCCCTCTGCTCGCTTCGCTCGCTCCAGGGCTCAATGAAACAAAACTAACCCAAATTTAGAAAAAAAAAACAAAAATAACCTTTTTTTTTTAAACACCGATGCGAATCGAACGCAGAACGCCATAATCGGAAACCCAGAACCGTACCTCTAGACCACGAAACCGATTAGAGCCTTTCCGCTAGACCGTATAGACAAGGGTAAAAAGTAACGAAACTCGTTCGGGCCGACTCGTGTTGTTTTGTAGTGAGCTGTAGATTGCTGTTGTAATATGTAATCTAGAATTAGAAGTACTAAGAAACCGCCTTTTAGTTGTTTCTTAATGTTATGATTGTTATGTTTTCATGTTACATATTATGTAGGTATCTATAAGTACATACTAGGTATATTCTAATCTATCTTTGGTTATTTTAAACCTACTGTCAACCTGTCAACCTATCGAAAAGTAAAATGCCGAGTTTCACGCGACATTTTTAAACGGAACCCTATCTTCAAACTCTTGAAGAACAGGCTCATACAGGCCATGGGAAGACCTCACGCGCGGCCAAGCCCGATCCGTGCTTACCTGTGCTTGTCCGCCGCGCGAGTCTGGCCTGTTCTAATACAGGCCGTGGGAAGCCACTTTTACGCATCCAAAGTTTTAAAGAAACCTACACGAGCGGCAGTAGGAGAATTGGGGCAATCATGTATAATTTGTTTCTGGAGATATTTTGGTACCAATATTTTCCAATCTCAAGTGTTTTGACAGGGGCATAAGATATATCCAATTTGAACACAAACTCATTATTAACCTTAAAATTTTAGACAATTTTTATTTTTTTTTGTTTTAAATATAAATAACAATCGTCAAGCTTTTCAGGTACAATATCGATAAGAGATACTTCTGGAAAAGATGCCAGACAAGACTTCAGGAACGATGGCATTGTTTCCTTTACGATGAACTAGATTAAAGGTACGTGTTCTTAATTTCATGGCCCAACTAGCAAATTTTCCGGTAGGATTTTTGAGATTATTGAACCACAATAATGCCTGGCGGTCGGTAACAACAGTGAATTTAACCTTCTAGACCCAGAGGTGTTGAAATCGTCCACCTCTATACAAGTCGAGAACATCCACCTAGAAAATATGAATTCTTATGTAAAATGACCTGCTGGAATCGAATTTTTTGTTCACCCCTTGATCCGTAATTGACAAAATTCCAAAACTCTTGAAAATTGTTGCAAAATTTAAATTTTTTGCATAAACTTCTCTATCTCCCTTATTTTAACTTCGATCGACGTGAAATTTTAATATGGCCTTTGTCAAACATATCTTAAGACGGTTTTAACATAAAACCAAATTAGGATTAATTAATGGTGATATTTTTTTCAGTGGGACCCCTAATATTATACTCGATTACTAAACAAATTGCTCAATTGAGAAAACTTTTTTATTTTTAAAGGTAGATAGATACTATAAGTGAGAAAGTTAGCCAAATAATAAAGGAAGTTTTTTTATTTGAAACTTTTTTTCAAAAATCATCTTGTTTTTATGTTAATAATTATAGAAACCACGGCGCGCATAAAAGTTCACTCAATATCGGTGCGGTCGGGTGTGTGTGTAATGTATTGCAGAGGCAGCACGGGAATCCCTGTTCAGTAGGAGTTTACGTCTAGTCTTAGTTCACGTGATTCGACAATATCATAGTTGATGCTAGTTTTTTTTATAATAATTATGATAATAATCCTTCTTGTGTGCTTAATGTGTCCTCTTGTCCAAGACAAAATCTGAGTTGAAATACAGATAGATGTAGTGTGGAAACGGTACAGGACGTTACAAAAGAGAGCATTCATCACTTGTTTCAAGCATGTAGAGAAAATTCCGATAAGCCATAGCTCTTAAATATTATGATGACAAAAAGGAAGTGTTTTTATCAATAAATTCTGTTTATCACGGTAAGTGTAGACAAGAAGTGTTTACAAAAAATCTGAACCGGGGGGCAATGCTTCCGAACCTAAAACTGGTGATGGATGTAGATCTTCTCATTCAGATGTTTGTATATTATGCAATATAAGTCGTGACAGTAACGGTTTACGGAAACGTAAACAGATATTGACATTTAATAAGCAGAATGAGATCTGGAAAATGGCAAAAAAAATAACGACCTACAAATATTGCACCGAATTCAAGAATTTAGTGATAATTCAAGTTGCGAAGCAAGAAAGAGCCATAAAAATAAACTAGAAGTTAAAAGAATCATAAAACAAAAAATTAATCTTTTGCTATCAGACTTTAAGGAATTGGTTAATATTTGTTCCGGATATATCAGCAATGTTTATAAAGCAGAAGAAATAGCAATAGCCGCCATAGTTAAGGCAAACAAGGAATACGCAGAAAAAATTGAAGGAGTAAAGTTAAACTTGTTTAACGCAAAGGAAAAAGCAAAAAACAAAAAGCTATTGTGGGTGAGTTATATGAAAGTGAAGCAAAAATGTTAGGAAACCTACATTTTACTCAAGAACTTGAAAAAGAAACAAGAACTTGGGTATTCTCTAACGAATGGACTTCTTATCCATCTTCACTTTTTGAAATGGATTCAGAAAACAATATTATTATGAGAGAGGGAAACAAATCTGAATTCTGTGTTAAAAGAATTAAAAGAATAACCTACTGAGCTGTCTTGCATGCCAATAGAAAAAAATATACTCTTAACTCCGCATATATAATAGATATGATGGCACTTATTCAGAGATACCAGAACTTTAAATGCAGAAGATTTAGAGAATTATTTTTAATAGTATATTATGATATAAGTGTATAAGAGGGCCTTTAAAGTACGCGCGACATATTTGAAAACACGACGCGCAGCGGAGTGTTTTGTAAGTCGCAAGGGCTTTAAAGGCCTCTTATACACGTATATCATACGCTATTTTTTATTACGAATACATCATAATCTCAAAAATATTTTAAATATTAAACTTAAGGGATATATTGACGAATATATTAATCTGTCACATTTGACATGATCAAATGTTTCTATAGCAACCTTTAAAAAAAGTAGGTGCATCATAAACATTATTTTAAGCACGCTGCAGCGTGCGATAATCGTTGATTATGATGCATGCGTAATAAAAAATACATTTCATTATTATTAAAGCTGAAGCTCCAGAACTGTCGTCTCGTCGCGTCGTATGTGTTGGTGATCGCTACAATTTTGAAGAAAGTTTAAAGAAAACAGAGAGATATAGAAGATCGAAAAATTGTAATTTTTTAACATAATATGAAATACGAGATAAAATTGATATACCTGATTGGGAAAAAATTATATCAAATTCTAGTAACAAAATAACCCTCTTGACTTATTTAGCTAAAAAGCTTGTAAAAGAATTATACTATACCTAATCAAGTTGAAATTATATTAGCAGAAATGTCGGAAGATAACGAAAGAACAATAAAATGCACCAAAAAGGAATCGAATGTGGTTGATAGGTTGGCTTTTACAGGGCACGAAGAAGCTGGATACGAGAATATTTGCAACATCAGTGTTACTTGTCAGTTGGAACAACTGACAAGTAACACTGATGATGGCTATCGCCGAAAGCGCTCTGTCATGCTGATTAAGATGTCCTTTTGGATTAAATTCATGCATGGAATACAAAAGTTTTTCATTTAGTACATTTCGTACATGCACACAGCCTTCACTCTTCATTTAATTATTTAAATCTTCAGCAATGTGCAGATGCCTAAAAGCAAATGTAAAATGTAACATAAGTTGTCTGTGTGAAGGAAAATGCGTTCAAAATTGAAGAGCAAGTAGGTATATAAAAAATTGTGTGCATTATATTTCCAGTATTGTAGATACTACCCATCTACTACCTTACAATAATTATAAGTAATAAAACATATTATTTTTACCAATCCGGTAATGCACAGTTTTTTTAAGTTTGTAACTAATATCATGCTTCTTTGCTGCACTTATAAATGACAGTAACGCCTGGACTCTCTCCAAAGAGAAGTTATAGCGCGGCCTCGAGCGCGCGGTCTCTTTAAATTTTCTAGGACTTTAAATAATTACACAGTCAAAACTAAAAGCCGTATAAGTATTTTACACTGCAAAATCATGATATTTTGCGTAAAGGAGAGCAAAACAAGTTCTTAGGCCCATATGTCATTTTTTAAAGTCTTCTAATATATGGTATCATCTTGAGAGGAGATTGAAAAATATCATATCAAAAATTCAGATCAATCGGACATCATTTAAGCAAGTTATAAGTACAGTAGTTTGCAAAAAATAATACTTTAGTCATATTTTTCTGCTTTTTCAAAAAAATTTTGTTTTCACCTATTTCGCAATTCCGGATCGAAGGGCGAACAGAAAAATCGGATTCAGCATAGGTCCATTAACCTGGCCCCCCCCCACGCATTGATTTTTTTCTTCAAAACGCTAGCACAAGATCTTGAGATGTAGCACAACCTAGCACAATTTGTTTTAGAGCTAGCACACTCATAATAATAAGGATATCCTCTAATTTATGCGGGGAGGCTAGGTTAACGCTAGCGCCCCCCCCCCTCCCCTTTTTTAATTGTAATACTGGGCAGCACAGTTTCTTTGGAGCTAGCACAGGCTAGCACAACTTGAAAAAATGCTAGCACAACTACATTTTTGAAAATACTAGACCACAAATGCGGGGGGGGGCTAAGTTAACGTTTGGGTTCTTTTGAGGGTTGGTAAAGATAATTGTTATGCACAGCAAGCTTAAACCTAGCACAGGCTAGCACAATCATTTTGAGAGCTAGCACACCCCTACAGTTGAATATATAGGGGATGGGGTGAATTTTTGCCCCTCAGCTAATATTTTTCCGTCAAATTGCTAGCACAGCAAGCTTAGACCTAGCACAGGCTAGCACAAACATTTTAAGAGCTAGCACACCCCTACAGTTGAATATATAGGGGATGGAGTGAATTTTTGCAGGCCGCCCTTCAGCTAATATTTTCCGTCAAATTGCTAGCACAGCAAGCTTAGACCTAGCATAGGCTAGCACAAACATTTTGAGAGCTAGCACACCCCTACAGTTGAATATATAGGGGATGGGGTGAATTTTTGTTGGCTGCCCCTCAGCTAATATTTTTCCATCAAATTGTTAGCACAGCAAGCTTAGACCTAGCAGACGCTAGCACAACAATTTTAAGAGCTAGCACACCCCTACACTTAAATATATATGGGATGGAATGTATTTTTGCTGGCCGCCCCTCAGCTAATATTTTTCAGTCAAAACAGGAAGCTTAGACCTAGCACAACCATTTTGGTTAAATGGAACGTGAGCTGCGATTTGGCCTAATTGGTACTCGAGGGTTTTGGAATCTGACCATTAGGGACCCGTGGAACCTAGTGGGTAGGTTCCAGAAAGAAAAGTTTTTTAGCAGTTCGGACCAGAGCGATTTAAACGGAAAGAATTTTGGGAACCTGCCGGTACCCAAAAAAGGCCTTGGGGATATTCGGCTCAAATTTGGATTGGTGGGGTTTTCCACGACTGCGAGTTCGAGTCTGACCTAACCTACCACAAATACGTTCCGCGATAGTAGACGGACGAGGTCGAAAAATTATATTCTTGGAACGAGACCCAAAAATTATTAAATCCGTTAACCTGCCCCCCGCTTTGATTTTTTTTTTCTCCAAAACCCTGTTTTATACCCTCTAATTTATGCCCGGGGGGAGGGGGGTGCTAGGTTTACGCTAGCACCCCCGCACCTTTGTTAATTGCAATACTGGCTAGCACAGCTTCTTTGTAGCTAGCACATTCTAGCACAACTACATGTTTGGAAATAATAGATCAGAAATGCGGGGAGGGGGGGAGGCCAAGTTATCGTTTGGGTTCTTTTGAGTGTTGGTAAAGATAATTGTTATAGGAGTGTGCTTAGGCCTATTATTTTCAAACATGTAGTTTTGTTAGCATTTTTTCTAGTTGTGCTGCACTGTGCTAGGTCCAAAGAAGCTATGCTAGCCAGTATTGCAATTAAAAAGATGGGGAGGCTAGCGTTAACCCCCCAATAAATTAGAGGATATCCTTATTACTATGCCCTAAAACAAATTGTGCGAGGTTGTGCTAGATCTCAAGGTCCTATGCTAGCAATTTGGAGGAAAAAATTAAGGCGCCGGAAGGGGGGGGGGGGGGGGGGCGGTCAAGTTAACGGACCTAAAATTATTCACCTCACGGGCGAGACTTAAAAAGCAATATCTGCGATTTTCGATCCGCGGCTCATGCTTACGGGTGCACAAACTTTTCAAAAATGGAAAGCCGTCGTTTTTGACCCCTAAATATTAATTCGAAGAAAAACGCTTCCGGGCGTATTTTTGTATTTAGGGGACGGTTTTTTCGGATTTTAAACCTACCGGAAATCCGGCTCTCACCGGTTTTTGTTGTAAATTTTGAACTAGCGGGTCCGTAATCGGACAGAAACAAAGGGGAAGGGCCGGAACCACCCAAAAAAATTCAAGTCTCTAAGTGTGCTATAGGGGCTCCTAAATAGTTAATTTTGCTATCGTTAGGCCGAGAGGGCTGAAATTTGGGTTAGATTGTTAGGGACGGTCCTGAGTTCGAATTCAACCTCGTCAGGAATCTACCGCTGATTATGTTTCGTGGTAGGAGCCTAGAGGAACCTTAATTAATCCATATCGAAATTTAAAAAATATCAATATTTTCCATTTGGTCCCTAAATTATAACCCCTGAATGGAACCTAAATCGCGCGGTTTTTATCCGGTAGGTCTCGGTATTAAATATACGAATATCGGCATAACGGACAAAACCGTATTTTCATATCGACCTTACCTTTATTTTGACCAGTAGGAGCCGAAACCTACCGGAACCTACCGGCTTTTTTCCATTATTTTCTTCCGACTTCAAATTTTGATTTTAGATAGAGGACCAAAGACAAACAAAAAAGTTCTTTACGAAAAAAAAACAATATTCTTAGCTTTTGAGATAGCGGCCCCAAAGCGAGCAAAATCATAACTCGAAAGCTACAAGGGATACGACAAAAATAATTCTTACCAAAAATATGTATTTTGATGCAGTTTAACCTATACTTGAGTCGTTGTAATTAAAAAAAAGTATGTCCTTCTCTTCAAAAACGTCGTTTTTCGAACTTTCTCGCGAATATCTAAAAAATTATGAAATTTTTGGAGAAAGTGTATTGGAGTTGATGATACACCTCCTAATTTGGAATAAAAAGTTTTTTATGCAATTTTTCGTCCGACGCTAAATAGCGGGGAAATTTAAAAAAAATATATATTTTTTTACCACCTTGTATATGATTTTGAAAATTTTATTTTTACGGTGGTATGATCTAAATGTATCCCTTTAACCAAACAACCATCTTGTAAGTTCTTAAAATAATTATGCTAGCCTGTGCTAGATCTAAGCTTGCTGTGCTAACAATTTGATGGAAAAATATTAGCTGAGGGGCAGCCAGCAAAAATTCACCCCATCCCCTATATATTCAACTGTAGGGGTGTGCTAGCTCTCAAAATGTTTGTGTTAGCCTGTGCTAGGTCTAAGCTTGCTGTGCTAGCAATTTGACGGAAAAATATTAGCAGAGGGGCAAAAATTCACCCCATCCCCTATATATTCAACTGTAGGGGTGTGCTAGCTCTCAAAATATTTGTGTTAGCCTGTGCTAGGTCTAAGCTTGCTGTGCTAGCAATTTGACTGAAAAATAATAGCTGATGGGCGGCCTGCAAAAATTCACTCCATCCTCTATATATTCAACTGTAGGGGTATGCTAGCTCTTAAAATGTTTGTGCTAGCCTGCGCTAGGTCTAAGCTTGCTGTGCTAGCAGTTTGACGGAAAAATATTAGCTGAGGCGCAAAAATTCACCCCATCCCCTATATATTCAACTGTAGCGGTGTGCTAGCTCTCAAAATGGTTGTGCTAGCCTGTGCTAGGTTTAAGCCTGCTGTGCATAACAATTATCTTTACCAACCCTCAAAAGAACCTAAACGTTAACTTAGCCACCCCCCCCGCATTTGTGGTCTATTATTTTCAAAAATGTAGTTGTGCTAGCATTTTTTCTAGTTGTGCTAGACTGTGCTAGACTGTGCTAGCTCCAAAGAAGCTGTGCTAGCCAGTATTACAATTAAAAAAGGTGCGGTGGGGGGGGGGGGGGGGGGGTGGGGCTAGCGTTACGAGCTCTTAGATTCCTATTCTATGTAACCTCTAAAACGATCGGTGTTGAATAATAAGGCTAAACTTTCTTTTTGGATTGCGTTTAGTTGGGGTTAGTCAGGTCAGGTCTAGTTAAGGACCTGGTAGAATAAGCTAGGCACCGTCGATGGTTTGTGAAAGAACTGCACCTAAACTAACCTCACTAGCATCACACTGTATAGTGAAAGGCAAGGAAAAATCATGCTGACTTAAGACGGTTGGGGAAACAAGAGTTTGCTTAATTTTTATAAAAGCTTTCTCAGCTTCTTGGGTCCACTTAATGGATTCACTTTTCTTTTTTTTTTTCTTTAAAAGATCAGGAGCCATTATTGAGGGGTAATCTTTATGGAATCTATGATAGTAGAGTAGTGGGGTAGTAAAATTTAGAAAAATATCTGAAAATAAATTGCATAAACTCAACTTGACCTTGATATTAGCATACCAAAATAATTATCAAATATCCTAATTAAGATATTTATTTAAATATTAAATATATTCTCAGACATAATGTGCACAATGGAAAATAAATGAAGTCTCAAACCTAATTGAGATTATGTTATCGCATTTAAAATAATAAAAATATTCTTTAAAATAGTTATCACTCAAATTATAAGATTATTAACCCTTAATCTTAAGTTCCAAATCATTAATACTACCTAGATCATTTATTAAATATTCCTAACTAAAATCTGAATATTTACAGTTCTGACTAAGTAACAGATAATCACAGAACGCCTCAAATAAAACACCTTAAGGAGGAATCCCCTAAATGAAAACAAATATAAATTAATCCCATGTCAGCCAGCGATAATATCAGTGGACAAATAAACAGTTAAAAAAAATAAATCAAATAAATTGACCTGTCAAGAAAATACAGTCAATGAAGATCTACAGGGAAAATCGAAGTGAGCTTAATTCGGTAACCTGCTTATGGATGGACAGAAACATAAAGTGGTAGTTAATGCAAGACGGACTTCTGCCATATAGCAAATTACGGTAAGTGCGTAGCATGTAAGTAAGTATACGTAATACAAA
Organism: Pissodes strobi; assembly: GCA_016904865.1. Taxonomy (NCBI): domain Eukaryota; kingdom Metazoa; phylum Arthropoda; class Insecta; order Coleoptera; family Curculionidae; genus Pissodes; species Pissodes strobi. Next base: position 12,260 of record MU183752.1, read on the forward strand.
AAGTTAATTGCAGATAATTCCAATAATATAAGCAAGACATTTGCTAACCAAGATAAAATCAGATATGATAATGCAGAAAATGAGTATTAATTAATCAAATAACGGTAAGAAACGGTAATAGATACGATAGAAAGTAAATCAGATTTTTAAAAATGTTATTAGGAAGACATTTCCTAACCAAACTAACCACGGTAGTAGCGTATACAGTAGTGAAGAAATTCGGTATAAGTTAATCAAATAATGATAAAAACGATAAATAGATGCGATAAAAAAATAATAATCGATTAACAATCATTTAACGGTAGTTTCGTAAAAGAATAGTAAGGTACGGTACGTAACATAAGTAATTTTAGGGCATATTTGTACATGGTAATACTTAAGTGGAATTCACTGGCAGTAGTTGGTGGCTAGTCTCTAACTCATACGGCTACTTGACTGGCCCCAATTAGAGCCTTACTGCTTCCTGTAAAGCTGCACATCACGCCATGTGGGACAGCATCACTTCGACAAAAAGGGATCTCAAACTGGCAAGGATGAACCTGGAGAATATCTAAGCTAGATAAAGACCGGACGTAGGACGGACGGAAATTATAAATAATTTTAATTATCCAATATAGAATCACAAAGATATAACATACCTTTTGAAAAAGGTAACATAACTTTACATAAAATACATTTACGAGACGATATGGCCGATAATACGAGAAAATATTAATGGCAGACTGCTTGCCAATTTATCTCATGATAACTTAATAAGAATAGTAGGCCAAGATTACAACGATAATATCTCGACATCGAAAACTTGTCTTTTCTCTACCTACACGTTCATAGCTCGTAAGGAAAAGATCACGTCAATTGCCAAAAGGTATTTTAGACATCCGTCAAGAGAACGTTCGAAAATGAGGGACGACTACGAACCCTTCGGAACTGTATCCGTCGATACCGGTTGGGTACGTTCCAATATTCCAAACTATAAAATAGTTAATGTTTTACTTTTTAAGATATAAGTTCGGGATATATATGTTATGTTCTAATGTAAGGTAAAGAGAATACCAACTACATAAATCTACTAGTGAAAGGGAAGAAACTATATTTCTGGATTTGGTGGCATTTACAACGCTAAAAATTCACTTAACACATTTTAAACAATGCAAAATTCGAGAATTATTATACAGGCTGATCCTTGATCCTGATCAGCCTGTATAACAAGCGTGTTTACCGTTGGCAAGTTTGTTATTTAATACAGATAGAAAAGTGTTTAAATTAGCCAGCTTATGATATTTTTAACGCCCATTAAGATAAAATAATGTAAAAATCAATTATGCTTAGTTCTTTCACGGTTTTGAAGTACCTTGTAACAGTTCGATTTTGCCAATTTTAAAATTTAATTTATATGCCGCATTTAGGGAAAAAATGATGCTGTATTTTGCACGCATCGGTTTATTAATTCTAAATTTATTTCAGATCAATTAAAGAAGCTCTTGTTACCGCTCCAGTCTTGTCCTGTCCTGATTTTAACCGCATGTTTACTCTTCAAACTGACGCTTCTTCTTATGGCTTAGGCGCTGTTCTAACCCAGCAATTCGATGATGGGGAAAAGGTAATTGCCTATCTCTCACGTTCCCTTACTAGGCAGGAAATGAAGTTGACAGTCACGGAAAAGGAGTGTCTTGCAGTGATTTGGAGTGTGGAAAAACTTAGGCATTATTTGGAGGGAGTTCATTTCAAGGTAATCACAGACCATCACTCCCTATTGTGGTTACATAATTTAAAGGATCCGCAGGGTCGACTTGGTCGTTGGGCACTTCGTTTACAACCTTATGATTTTCAACTAATCGATCGAAAAGGCAAAGAGCATATAGTGCCAGATTTTCTATCTAGGTCCGCACCAGTTTTGACAGAAGATATCGCGAGCCGATAGGATTCGTTACCTTCTTACTCCAACACTTCTGATAAGTAGTATGTCGATATGTTGAAAAAGCTGGAAGAACAACCAGATAAATTTCCTTGTTGGAGAGTTGAAAATGGTAATCTTTTTAAATTTGATAAGAACACCAGTCCCAACTTCCCTGATCAGTCCAGTTCTTGGAAAATAGTTTTGCCAAAAGATCATCGAAAAGAAGTCCTGGTTCGCTGTCATGATCTTCCAACTTCAGGTCATGTTGGAATTTTTAAAACATTTTGGAAAATAGCTGAACGTTACTATTGGCCTAAGATGAGCGCAGATGTTGCTAGATATGTCCGATCTTGTCATATTTGTGCTCAAAATAAGGTGGAGCAAAAAGCACCAGCAGGTTTAATGGGTAATCGACCCGATATTCGGGAACCTTGGCAGTCCATCAGTTTAGATTTTGTAGGACCATTACCTCGTTCAAAACAGGGCAATACTCACATCTTGGTAGTTACTGACTACTTCAGTAAATATGTCGTTCTCTTTCCTTGCCGTTCTGCTACAGCGAAAACGTTAGTCAAAAATATAGAACAGGGCATTTTCTTGGTTTATGAAGCTCTACAGTATCTAATGTGATAATGGTACTCAGATGAAATCCAAAGAATTCCAATCTCTTTGTGACAAGTATAAGGTCAAAATTTTCTATACTGCATCTTATTATCATCGGGCTGATAATACCGAACGTGTCAATAGAGTCAAGCATGCATGTTGCGATCTTATGTCAACCAAAACGATCATCGACTTGGAAGATAATCTTCCATCTATTGGTTGTGCTATTCGAACATCACGTCACGAAACTACTGGTTATACTCCCTATATAGTGAACTTTGGGCGGGAACATAAACTTTTTGGGCAAGATTTTACCGAAGGCATTCCATCGGCCAAGACGGACAGTCAAAATTACATTCGAAAACGAATCGAAACTTTTAAACAGCTCTTTGAGAAAATTCATAAGAAAATTGGGTCGGCACAGTCAAGAAATCGACACCAATACAATCTTCGAAAACGTCCGATCAATTTTGTTTCTGGTCAAGAGGTATGGCGTAAAAATAAAGTGCTCTCTAACGCCGCCAATTATTTTAGCTCAAAATTGGCTCCTGAGTTCCTAGGTCCATTTAAGATCAAAAAGAAAACTGGCACGTGTACGTACGAACTCCAGGATGAACACGGTAATAACAAGGTTATTTGGCATCTTCAAGACTTGAAACCGGTGTACATCGATTCCGGGTCTGATGGTCCATCTAGCTGATTCAAACAAGATTATTGAGCAATTTGTATCTCTATTCCTTGAATTTAAATTTTCTTAAATAATGGATTTTTTAAATATTCTGTATTTTCTTTGATTTGTTTGTGATATTATTTTTTTTTCTGTCAATTTCTTATATCCACATTGTTCTGTTGAATTTTTACTATGAGTTTATAAGCTATCTTAAAAATTAATTCTTATCTGTATGCATTTTGCTTGGAAATTACCCTGAATTGTGACCTTACTCGATTGTGACAAATTTCTCGAAATTGACTGTTTTCCTAATTGTGACCATTTTCCCGGATTTGACGAATATCCCGGATTTGACACACCTGGCTATGACTTCCCCGAATTTGACTATTCTCCTGATTATGACAACCTCCCGAATTTGACACCGAATTGTGACTATTGTACCGGATATTGTTTTTTTTTGTAGGGAGCTGAAAACTGATATACTGTGGGTATGAGCTTTGATTAGCTATGTATTCTTGAATTTATTTCATTACCTTGATTTTGATTTTATTGTTTGATTTTAGTGTTTACTTTTATTAGTTGATTTACTTACCTTGTTACCTATTTGATTTGATTGATTATCTATCTGATTGCCTTTATTAGTTGATTTACTTACCTTGATACCTACATGTTTTGATTTTTGGTTATCTATTTTTGAATTTATTTCTTACCTTTATCTTATTATCTGATTTTGATGATTGATTGTTGATTTGCTTATCTTTCTTTTGACTATGATTTTTTTTTTGGGCCCAAGTAGACTAACCTTCGGGTTTTTTTTTTTAGTTATGCTGGCTTTTCCTGCTTATACCATTACCTTTGAGTTTTTTTTTTATACTTGAGCAATGTAACTTGTGTTACTTCAGATGTATCTGGATTTACTGCTCAGAGTATTAATCACTTTTCGGTCTAGAACTTTGTGACTTAACGGTTACATTACCATTTATTTGGGATATTACCTGGACTTGTTTTTTTTCTTTGCTCTCCAGTTGGGGCAATAGATTTGTTGTGGGTAACTAGCTTGGCGCGAAACTTGATGGTTGCCTACATCAAATTGGTAAAGAATTTCTTCTGCACCGAGATACTGGTTGTGGTAAAAGCCCACAGAGTGCTGTAGTAACGCTGACCTTCCGTCGCTTACTACTGTTGTTAGCTAGAGCAGCCTTGAGAAAGCTGTTATGCATTCACCGTTATCCTTCTCAGTTACTTGTAATTGTAAGTAACTTACCTTGTCTTTAATTTTCTCTACTTACCTCATTACTTAGCTTTGTTAATTTTCCGACCTTTCTTGATTTTCTTTGTTCTGCAGTTGGGGCAATAGATTTGTTGTGGGTAACTGGCTTGGCGCGAAACTTGATGGTTGCCTACATCAAATTGGTAAAGAATTTCTTCTGCACAGAGATACTGGTTGTGGTAAAAGCCCACAGAGTGCTGTAGTAACGCTGACCTTCCGTCGCTTACTACTGTTGTTCGCTAGAGCAGCCTTGAGAATGCTGTTCCGCATTTACCGTTATTCTTATCAGTTACTTATAATTTCAGGTCACTTACCTTATCATTAGTTATCTTATTACCTTGCTTTGTCGATTTTGCTACCTTTCTTGATTATTTGCTTATCTTGGAGTTCAATGGAATGGATTGTTATCTTTTAGGGGGGTTTACTGGACTTTACTTAACTTGTCGGCTATTTTGTTGATTGGAAAATAGTTACCGATATTTAACTATGTAGTCCTCTTCTTATTATTTTTTTTTTATTAGAAAGGCTAATTGGTGTTGGGTGCCTTTTCGGTTCCAGAACCCTTGTCGAAACCTTTGATGGCACATTTTGTGTGGCACGGAGATTCATGGGGGGTGAGAGGATGGCCCGTAATATGGATTAATAGGCATATTCACACAGTGCTGGGTGCTCACTACTGTGTTTCTCCTCAGTTTCCACATCTTCGACGTTATAAATTCTGGAGGACAAAAAGGCAGTGCCACCATTTGGAACACCCTATATTTATTTTTGTTCATATAGGACTGCATGATGCACGATTTTCATCTTTGTAATTGTGTATCTTTTAGCCCGGTGAAGCTTACTAACTCACTATTTTTGCTTATGGTTAATGGGTATGGTTTTCTCTATGCACTTGTCACGGGACGCGCTGGAATATCTTCGGGGAGTATTCAACACAAGGCCAGTGAACGAGGTTCGCCACACTGCATTGGGCGTTACGCAACTCTAGTTAGATAACATCGACACCATTTTTCTACTCTGTGTTGAGTACGCCCTGAGTATCCCATCGCTGACCGTGGCATAGTGTTTGGGGTGACGTATGCCTGTTATGTTGAATATAGGTTTATATTCTGAATATAGGTTTATATTCTATTACTTAGTTCTGGTTGGTTCAATTTATTTTTAGCTTCTGGAAATTGTTCCAGTTGTGTTATTATAATATATTAATTACTTAATTTTCTTATTAGTTTTTTTTTTCAAAAAAAGCTTAATGTACTAATTTAATTTGGAAATTGGTGACATTTAAATTAGCTGGTGGTCAGTAATTTTTTGGCTTATCAATTTTTTTATGAGGTACCTTTGAAGTTACTGTAGTTCGTGTAGGTTAGCTGTAGGGTACACCCGTACGTCACATCAGTGTTTTGAATTACCTACCTCAATTAATTTATTATCGTCGGTTAACTTCCTCTAAGTTTCCATCCTTTTGAAGGAGAGGGGGAGCTGTAACAGTTCGACTTTGCCAATTTTAAAATTTCATTTATATGCCGCATTTAGGGAAAAAATGATGCTGTATTTTGCACGCATCGGTTTATTAATTCTAAATTTATTAATTTGATTTGCTTGAAAATACTTGGACGGGCCTTTGCTAGTTTGACCGGAACGTAAGACGAACGCTTACTAGGGCGGCTAGTAACTCCACGTTTTAAGTATTGTGATATAATACAACCCTTTTAATAGGGATTTATCGTGTCGTTTCTGTTTGTGTTTTAACACGACCGATTTTTCGGGCTCTACAAGCTGTACTAGGTAAGCATTTTCTCTGGATTCCTTTTTCTGTGGCCTATGAAGCACGTGACCGCCATGTTGCTATTTTTTTTTTGTTTCCATTATTTATAGCGGCTTCCACGTTCGTCCCATAAGACCGAGACCGTCGAATCTCTTCTAATCCACCCTCAAATCTCTCCTAATCCACCCTCAAGTCCGAGTTTGGGGTAAATATCGCTACGGTTTTGCCTAAATTAATGAAATTGATTGCTTATCTACCTTTTATTTTTTTTTGTGCACATAACGCCATTTGCTTTTCACATGTGTTATCTTATCTACTCCATTTTATCTGATCCGAATTTTTATTTTAATGCAACTTTAATTTTGATCATATGGGGAAGTTTATATATTCTTTTAGGGGTGATTCATACCTACCTTTTTATATTCAAGTTGCCTGAACCTTAATATCTCTTTTATTTGCTTTATTGCACTGCAAGTCCATGGGTTTTTTGTCTGGGAAAATTTGTTTTATCAAGAAGATGTATTTATGCAAAGAGGGAGGGGGTCTGTGATTTTTATTAAAGTAAGGGGGCTTCATTTAATGAGTACTGGATTATTTCAGGGTTTATCTGGTGGGCCAGAAGTTCAATTGCAGAACTACCACTTTATCTGGTGTGCCAGAAGTTCAATTGCGGAAATATCACTTTTTCTGGTGGGCCCGAAGTTCAATTGAAGAACTACAACTTGTTCTGAAGGGCCAGAAGCAGGTCTACAACTTTTTCTCTGCAAGGCCAGAAGCGTCAGTGAAAGGCCTTATAACTTGTGGTTCCCGCACTAGAGGCCATCGACAGAGTTCGACGACGGGATTTGGGTATTAGTTTTGTGTCTCATTGTTTCTTATGTTTACTCATCGTTTGCTTTTATTCATATAAATCAAACATTGAATTGAGGTAGCTCATTGATTTTAATTAATTTAATTTACATTTATTCATTGGTTTATCGGACCAGTTAATCTAATTGCTTTGAGTTGTTTTCTCATTTTAAAAGTCAAGCGCTGGCTGGATAACTTCATTCTTTTCATTGATTAGTCGGCAGATATAACCGCTCTGAATTTGATCTTTTTATCATATGAATCAAGCTAACCACTGGGTTTAATCAGAAAAACGTGTTGCAACCTAATACATATTTTTGGAAATTATTGTTTTTTTTTTAATACTAGAAAGATTTCAGAAACATTTCATATCGCATTCTCTATACCTAAATCCAGCTGTTTTCGAAATAAGTAAAATTTGACATTTTGCATAGTTTGGATGGTTCTGGAATCTAAACGGTTCGTTATAACCCAACATCTAAGGAATGGGAGTGCAATTTTCTTAGAACAAAGTGAATTGCACTCCTATGTCTTAGATGTTGAGTAATCCGTCTTATAACGTTAACTTCCGGTTCAACCGGAAGTATTATTTTTTTAATTTCGGGTACTTACGGTCAAGCGGGAAGTTAGTTTCAGATGATATGTTGTTAAAAGCCAAGATAAAAAAGTAAAAATCCATGTGTTCTAAGTCGATCCGTTCCAACGATTCCAACTACGCAAAATGCCAAATTTCAAACAACAATACTTTGAAAATAGCCAAATTTTGCTATATAAATTGCTATATGAAATGCCTTTAAGAATAAAAAGAAACAATAACAGAGCCAGCAGACTGGGGAGCAAGTACCAACTTTAGTCTTCCTACAAGCTCATTTTCTTCATTCGAGAAGCATAATTCATAAAATTACTTTACACTTTAATAAGCACTTATTAACCTAATCTTTTCAAGCTGAATGTCTGATTAGTTAGTCAAAGGTGATTAATTTTTGATCATAAAAGTATAACAAGTTTATTACTTACGTGAAATTTCCTGTTTAATTATTTATTTACTCTTAGTTCGAGCTACTATACATATTTACCGCATTTAGTTTCGATAATAACCTGCATTCCATCAGTGATCCAACATTACGGTTCGCATAGTCAATGCACATTTAATATTATGTCTATCTTGTGTGGAAATATTGATGAAATACTACATCAAAATATTCAGTGGCAACAGCGCTACAAATCGAGAACGTTTATAAGAATTCCCGATCCCGTCCTCCCAACTCAAGCCAAAATCAAGTGCTGGAAAGTGGAAAGTATCTCTAATATGTAGGTCGACATTCCTACGGCTCAGACTAAATACGAAGGGCTGCTGTTACGTCTAGTCGAGTTTCGGCCACTTTTCACGATCCACTTTACCACCTGTGATTGTTGGCTTTTAAGCGAATATGTGCGGGTATTTGCAGGTTTTAAGCCCGTTTCCCGCAGCTGTATTGCAGGTTTCTTATCGCTAGGTAGAGAATAACTTTAGGTAAGGAGTCGTTTTGGTTTTTGCGAAGCCCAATCTTTCCCTAAGCTTATGGACGCTCTAAATTTAGCGGTCGAAAATTATTCACCTAAAGTAACACTTAGTAAGAAAAGGTACAATCTAACTTTATTTTTAGCATGTTAAGTTCCTGTTTCGTAATCCTTATGGGATAAAGCCAGTTTTTGTGTTTTCCATTAATTGACCTGATTTTTTAAATCTTCCTTCATATTCATGTATTTTATTTTGGGTGATTCTACCAGTCTACTGTAAATTTGGGGAAGCTGTATTGGATTATCTCCTATGTCAATGAATGGACAAGACGAACAATATTGTGAACTTCTAAAATGCATAAGCTCCTAAATAATTATCACCCTGTCCTAAGTTTGGGTTAGTAGAACTTGGAAATTGTTATATAAACATTAATGGCAAACTATAAACAACGCGAGCAGTCAACAGGAACGATTATGAACCTTAAACACGCAACGATCAGCACTTTTCATGATATATACGCCAGCGAAACATCAGTTCGGCAGGTTTTTGTCTCTCACCTAAAACCAGCTCTTGGGCTGTTCACATGGGCGCTTGAGGTTCTAATCTATCCTTTTCTCCTCTCCCAAACCTGGGCTTGGCTCGATCACATGGTCGCGAAGTCTGGGGGTTTCATAACCGCAATAGTAAAAGTCGAATCTATGAAAAATTTGTCAAAGTTCTGAGAAAGATCATTTTCTACGTAGAATCTGTCAAGTAGTTAATAGTGTATAGTGTCATATTCGTGTGATCCTACTATCAAACCAACCTTAAACACAAACTCTTAAGAAAATCTATATTTATAAAACAGTGACTAAAGACCTATAAACAATTCAAAAATATACCTCAAATCGAGAAAGCATGCGCACCAATAGACATTCTTAACATTTTATCATTAAGTCTTTGACCATTAGACATTGTTTTTAACTGAAGTGCTTTCTTTAACATCTCTTCTCACCTGATGTAGATCGATCCCGAATCTAAACTATATTCCTGCACGCTAAACAAGGCGTGGCATCGCCGATAAAAACTATCCCGACAACATATTATAAAACAATAATTTTACCACATTTCAGCTATTGCAGTTCAATATTATATTTGTTAAATAACAATGAGAAGGAAACACCGCAACGGAAACAAAATAAAAAACTGCGCTACATATTGAGATGTAATCTGCAAGCTATATGTTAGGAATAACACGAGTGGTGGCTAGTAAAGAGGTATTATATTAAGGACAATGACGTTTATATATTAAATTAAAGACATGGTATATCCATAAGGTTCGATGTATTTTTTTTCTGTTAAATTAAAAAATTGAACCAAAAACTATTTGAACCAAAGACAAGAGGCTTAGGCCATGGATGAACTGTTTTTTAAATGGAAGTACATTTTTGAACTCTCCAGAGAAATCTAAACGCATTTCGTGTATATTATCCTATGCCTAAATTTAGCTGTTTACGAAACATTGACAATTGAATCAGAGTATAACAAACCAACAAACCAACGAGCAGCTACAGCTGGGGGACCAAATTTGGCTGCGCATGTGCGAAATACGAAATCCTTCCGTCAAACTGACTTTTGTTGTAGCGCGTCAATAACGAATTCTGATAAGTGCGTTTTAGTTTTGAATTGCGTCGTAATTTCAAAATTTTAAAACTAAATAAGTGTACCTAATCATGCCGAGTATTTTTTGTGCATATTGTGCCTGTTCAATTAGGTCTGGAGATGGAAAATCTTTCTTCAAATTTCCTCTAAAGATTATGACCGGTAACTACATAGCTACTAACACTAATCCTAAATATAATGGTTGTTTTTCTTTATATTGAAATTTAAATTAATTGTTAGTAATTACTCTTGAAGAATAGATAAATTTTGATACCGGAGTATTAGTGGTGAAAAAGGACAATTTATAAGTGATAAATTGAATTCCAAAAGACGTTAGGTACATGTAATGTGTATCGCTATAGTCCGGCGGTAAGTCAGCTATATTGGGACCAACCTTGCATTTTTGAGTAGAGCATTGAGATTTTGCACAGTGGTAGAGCATGCCCATACCTCACTTTTAAGAAGTGGAACCAAGTTTGCAACCACGGGAGAGCAGCGCTATGGCGGGCTGCATACCTGCCAAAGGCAAATTTGAGAACATCGCTAAACGAGCACACCCGACCATTTCTGTGGGTGAATATCACTCACAAATATCACGGTAGGTGTTCTGGAACGTAACTGAACCATGTACCAGCCGCGTGGTGGCAGGTTGCCTACCCTCTAGGCGCAGACACTAAAAAATCGATTTTGTAGAGCTAAGCTGAATTATTGTAAGTTTGGGTCCTTAATAAAACTCCAACAATTCTTATTTCAGTACCCTTTTTTAATGTCAACAGAACTGACAATGACTGACGTCTCGAATGCCACTTTGACTTTTCTAACCTTGTTTGTTGTTGTTCAGAGGGCGGGTTGTGCCTTAGCGTTTAGAATCAATTGTTATAACAATGTTTTCAATTAAATTTAAAGTTTAGTTTATGATAAGTATTAGATTTGCGAGTGTTCGATTCGCAATCCAATTAGAATTAATGGAACTGCTTTTCCCAAATTTACTTTTTTTTGTCGAAGGACCAGATGTAATAATAGGCTAAAATTCGCTTTTACCTATTTAATTTATTACACTAAAAATATGTGATTAAAAGTACATACTAGGACAAGACATTGTACATGTTCTTTCTATATATACTAAACAGGAACAATTTACACAGTTGTGAGAAAGATAAGTTCTAATTGTTGCAAGGAAAATCTTGGCTTTATTGGAGAATTAATCTCACATGAATTGTGTTCATGGAACAGGAGATTATTGAATTGTCTAAGCCGAAAGAACAGGAAATTGGCTCTAAGCCGAGGGTAAATAGGAATGGCTGGTCCGAAATGGTAAATATACCGAAAATTATCATTAAGCTGAACGTAATTAGAACTGGCCGAGCCGAAATGGTAAATACTGAGAAATTGGCCTTAGCCGAACGTAAGTTGAGGGACGATAGCCTCGAGAACACAGCCAGTCTCTTGAAGGTAACTTAAAGACTGAATTTTGTTAAGGGATGAATGAGGTCAGTGTCGCGATCGTTGAGCGTATGTATTGAGTGGGGTAAACGCTTGCTGTGATTGGATCCTTCTAGAGACCATGTTTGCAAGTGGGTCGTTCTAGATAATCCGTTACTAGACTATTAGAGTGGAAAGGGTGAATTTCGGTTAACAGATCGGTGAGTATTGATCGATTCGATCGGAAACTGACAAAGGTTTTTATGCAAGTTATATTTTCTTGGATTTTTGACAGATTTAGTATCATAAAGCCTGCATTAAGAGTCATAGATTTAAATGTCTTTGATGAAGAGCAGCAGAATAAAAAGCGAAGTAGAGACGTTATTAGAAATCTTAGCAAGGAGATTACCTCATCGATCCATCACTAGACAAGCCAGCAAAGATAGATCCAGGAATCGCTACCCTGTTTGGGAATCTAAAAGCTTACCAGAGACTAGGGAATATTCCCCGTAATGCCAACGTGGATGCGTTAGATGCGGGCCTTCGCATTGAGTATAATTTAAGAACCAATAACCCAAATGTCACAAGAGCTGCTCCGTACCTTGCGATTCAACCAAGTTCGCTAGAATTTAGAAAAATATGTAGATTGGTTGTCAAGAAAATACCGAGCTATCCGTCAGGTTAGCTACATGGGGAAGTCTCGAAGAGGTGAAATCAGCTAATGACAAGATAGAGTGCATTTTCTATGGTAAGCACGGGCCAAGCGTCAATCCAACTCATAGATTGACTTCCACAGAAACTAGAAATGCGATAGATGCTGCTGCAATCAAGAAACTAGACCGTAAAATTTTAATCGCACTCCGGGGTTGGCAGGGTGAGCTCGGCGTATGGTACCACAACAACTGTCGGACAAAGTATGTGCGAGACTTAAAAACTAACTCAAGTCTAGGTACGAAATCGGAGCAGTTAGCTAAAGCACGTGACGTTGTACTTGAACAAGTGATCAAGTAAATAAAACTGAAAAGGAATGCAGTGAAGATGCACTTGTATTTCTGTTGGCTGATCTTGCTCGCAGTCATGCGGACAAACTACTTAAGAGAGTAACGGCTTTGTAAATTCCAGCGACTTTAAGGAAATGCTGCTTAATTCTGAGGGTTTCTTACGACCAGCAGAACGCCAGACAAGCGATCTCCCCAGTACGGAACCAGCCCTCACCATCAGTGTGCGTCTGGAAGGCCAGCCCGGAACGATGTAGGCTGCTCTATAAAACTAAGCCTACAGCACAAGAGGCTTGTAATGAAACGCTGGTGTGATGTAAATAATATAAAAATAAATGCGCTGGGAAATGCAACTGCGCTAAATCTAAAGTCCCTTGCTATGAGTTTTGTTGTTGCCTATGCCTTATGAACCGTGATTAATACCAAAAAAAGTGCCAAAGTCTGATATTTATGACTTAAATTTGTGATGTAATAGATTTAGCATTATTACATTCCGTAAGTACGTCGAGTACAATTAATATCCATTAATAACGATATGGAATTAATGCTAAACGCTTTAAATGATGTTGTTAATAAATATCGATTTTCTTAATCTTCTAGGTTTCTATCCACCTTACAACTGAGGTGACCTAAAGTTAACTATTTTGATATTATATTTATGAGCATACGGATTTAAGGACCTGATGTATTTATATTTTGTCTATGGAAATGGAGTAACTCACAAAATTCCTAGCTTAACTTTTCAAAATCGATTGCATTAGTTTCTGCACCTAGAGGGTAGGCAATATGCCACTACGCGGCTGGTACATACTCCAGTTACGTTTCAGAACATCTCCTGTAATATTTGTGAGTGATACTCATCCATAGAAAAGGTCGGGTGTGCTCGTTTAGCGATTTTCTCAAAATTGTCCCTGGCAGGTATGCAACATGCGCTGCTCTCCCATGGTTGCAAACTTGGTTCCACTTCTTAAAAGTGAGGTATGGGTATATACTACCACTGTGCCAAATCTCAATGCTCTACTCAAAAATGCAAGGTTAGTTTGACTAACCGCTGTACTACTAGATTGTTCTAAGTTTCAATTTTATTTTTTATGCATCAACATATATCTCCACATTCTGCATTGAGCAAAAATTTTCAAAAGTAGAATAGTAATGCACCAGTATATTTGCTTAAAAAAGGGACTTATTTAGAGTATGTTCCCATAAAATTTGTTATGCTGTTCTCATATGAAGGATCTTTGGGCAATTTGCAGCAACATAATTCTATTGTAAAGGAATTAAATTATTCCGGCCTGTCTTAGTTTGTAGAAGTTATTTGTTGTAAGGCCTGGGTTTTATGTTTAGTAGGCCTGATATTTTTCTTAGTAATCTAAAAAAAGAACAACGATTTCTATTTAGCGGAAAAGGAAAAATAGAATAGAATAGGAAGAGCGGTTCGGTTTGTGTAATTACAAAATATTTTGTGTGTGTAATGTAAAGAGTTTCTCTCTAGCATAACGTGTCTTTAGGGCGTTTGAATCACAGATGTAATATTCTAGTTTGAATCATACCCTAATTTCCAGTAAATCTTTCCGAATCTTCCGAACAACAAATTTGGGTGATATTAAATATTTTGGAGAGATTATGCTTCTGTTTATCAATGTCTGCTACTATTGTATAAAACACAATTAAAAGGAGTTTACTACAAACAAAGGATTAAGGATTTTTTGAAAATAGACAGAAAAACGTCATTATAGATTGGCCCCCCAATAACAATGAGCTAGTTGGGAATTATGGATATTTAGGCATCAAGTTGGGAACAGTTATTTGTTGCCAAAAAAACTTACTTTAACCAATAATTCCAAAAAAATAATTAGTATCTTCCTAAACAAAAATTCAGGTTCTCATCAAAAAAGAAATTAGCAGAATTGCTATTTGATTCTGTTTCTAAAACACCGTAACTAAATCACCATTATTTAGTTCTTTTATGTGATAACCCAACCTCTTAAGAATCATATTTTCTTGTAAGATTTTTGTTAACTTTTAATTTGTTTCTGTTTTTTATTTATTTTATTTTATTAAACATAATATTTGTTGTACACAAGTATAGCATCCGTATATAAAGGGTGTCTCAATAAGAACTGACTATTTTGTTATTTGGATACAACGAAAAGCTAAAGATCCTTGCAGGTAAATCTTTATAGTAATTGTTCATTGACGTAAAAAAATCATAGTATCAGTATTGTTTCTAATGGCACAAATTGTTTGTCTAATCATTATGACTGAATTTAGCAACATCATGTTGAATTCCATGAGTAGAAAAGTTTTATTGGTTGAATTTATTATGTACAAGTGAGTTATAAAAAACTCACTTGTAAATAATAAATTCAACCAATAAAATTTTTCTACTCATGGAGTTCAACATGATGTTGCTGATAGGTACTCAAAATTCAGATATTTCACCTCATCCTATAATCACAATAATTCAATAAACAATATGTACTAAAAACACTAACGGTTTTATGAGTTATGTACCCAATAGAAAGTATCTACTGGTCACATAAATAGTTCCAGTTTTTATCTGAGTTGTACTAATTGTTATTTGTCAGACACTTTATTGGTACTAACATGATATTGTATGACTGCAATTAAATAGCCTTATGCTTACTGTATCAACAATACCTTCTTGATTATTATCACTTTCAGGTCCTAGTATTTCAAAAGATGAAGAAACAAAATGGGTGAATTTTGATGATATTCAACCAATCAGCATAAGAAAAGATAATTATTGTGTTCTACCTTCTCACCTTTCACCAACTATATATGCTGAAGAGCTGCAATGTCAACCAGGACTACATAATAAATCAGTATATAAGGTCCTTGAAATCAAAATGAAGACAATGACTGATAAGGATAAACACTGCGTCATTTGTATCGATGGGTGATAAACTTTGTACTATTTTAGAAGATTGTATTTTAAATTAAAAGTATATATATTTAAAAGTGGAAGGCATAGCAAATGGCATGGGCTCGAACTTTATTGATTTGATTAAATGTCTAGCAATTGCACCTGAAAATACAGAGTTTCAGGTAGGAGCTGAGAATATGTTCTATATTTTTTGACCCATGCCTTGAAAGTATTTTCCACTCGCAGTTTGAGAACATTATGTACAGGCGAAAAAAAAATTCTAATTATTTGGTGAACATATTTGAAAAACCTCAATTTCTCCATACCTGTTCAAATTTTCCCAAGTTGTTTGTATTAAAACTATTTATAAGATTTAAAATATTTTACTACTTTAAAATTTAATAATAGACATCTCAAATGTAATAGTTCTGATAAAAAAGGCATTCGGAAATTCAAAATCCTCACACATGTATAGTTGAAAAAAATTATTGCATTTTTCATTTCATAACAATTTACTCTCATTTATGAATAACTTATGTATGTATGTATGTAAATAGTAGTAAATTAAGTACTCCTGACTTACATCTCCTTAGCCTACTGACGACAGTTACGGAATCAATAAAAACTGTTTGTTTGTGCTGTTACAAAATTTATTTTCCTCCTCATTTTAATGGTTCAAAAAATATACCCAATACTTTTGTAAATATAACTTATCGTAATTTAAAGAAATGGAGTACTATTAATAATAACAAGAAGCTGCTGAAACTAGAAACTAGTACAATAAGAAACGTCTATTTGAGAGCCGCTGAAAACGTCGTACAATATTATATTTTTCTACTACCTATCAAAAACCTCTGCTACACCCCTTCAATAGATTCAAACCAGGCGAGTGTAGTGCTTTATTTGGGTTAAAAATTGACACCTCAACATCTTAACATGATTCATGAAATACAGGGGTTTATTCTTCTCTCAACGCACTCTTATTAAAGGAAACTAAAAATTTAAATAAAATACCAAGAAACTATTGAGATTCCTTTATCAATAAATCGTAGAAGAAATATAAATAATATGTATTTTTATAATGAAAGCATTCAGAAATTATTATCGACAAGGGTGATAGGAAGTAGGAAAAACCACTATATTATAGAAAAGCTTTACGGAATCAAATTCAAATATGAAAAATCACAATTTTCCCCTTCAAGTTTTTTATAGTGTAGTCGCAGAGTTACTTCCTTTCGAGCCACTTCATGGTTTGAGCAGTTTACAAGTATGAAGTCCATCTGTCATCGGCTCTGCCGGAATCGGTCCCTTGAACATGCCGACGCTTTATGTCGCTACTCGTTGGTTTGTTATACTCTGGTTGAATGTCGGACATGTGGACACTGACAGGCTCTAAAATCTAATCTGCATGAGATCAAAGAATAGTATATTTCATTACCAGTCCGGAAACTAGGCTTTTCCGGGGCGCGCACGGCAGTTTCTGGTGTGAGGCGTAGCCGAACACCGGAAGTCGTGCAAGCACAGGAAAAGCTGTTTCTGGACGTGTATAGAACAATATTTTTCATAATACCTCTCTGAAATCAAGACATAAACATAAAATGATTATAATTTTACGTATCCAAAATCATGTCATAATACATTTTCTATTCAAATGAAAGCAAACGTCAAACTTGCAAGACAAGCAAGACAGTTATTTATGAAGTATTTGTGACAAGTAATGTCAGAATAAATGAAATAATTTTACTTATAATTCGACTATTGACGCTAAAATGTACTAGATTAATCTTGTAGACTGCTTTGCTGTATAATTTTAACCCAATTTATTATACTTTATGCATATTCTATGTCTAAATAACTGCAAATTTAGCACTTAAAATCAGGGATCGGGAAAACTTTTCCCGCTCCCTAAGTAGGGACCGGGAAAATTTTTCCCGTGCCCGGACCGAAAAGACTTACTTTTTTTACTTTCTGGTTTGCGCAATGCTATCTTAGGTTTTCACAAGCTATTGAATGACAGTAAACTTTGAATTTAACCGGAGATTTAAAAGTTCCGGTTACTTTTGTCAACGGGTTAAATTCGCAGTTACTGTCATTCGATAGCTTTATGAAAACCTAAGATATGTGCAATTTATTATTACCAAATTATACACCAAATGTGTTTAGATTTCTCTAGAGAGTTCAAAAATGTAGTAATATACTTTTAAAAAACGTTTTTTTGCTTAATTTTTGAATTTAGCAAAAAAAAGCATATCGGTTTGTTTAAAAAAAGACGGATGGTCAAAAATAAGCCCCTGTTCAGTCCTCGTTGGAACATTCTGTACATAATTGCCAAACGTACTCCAGAGAGGACTTTTACGTATCCACAGCGTCAAATCGTTTTGCCAGAACGATGTGTTCCACCATAGACTTGCTCTGTATAACAGTTTACCAAGCGATATGAAGAATCTAAGAAATATTAAAATGTTTAGACAAAAATGTAGGGTCATATATTTTTTTCTTAAAATCATCAGTCATTTTATTTTGAAATATGTGTTTATAACGATTTATAACAAACACATTAAGCAAAAGCTCTCTTTCAGAGTCAGTCGGAACCGGTCACAGAAGGCACATCTGTGATGCAATCAAAAGTAGTATCATCATGGTCGTTTTACACATGAAAAAAATTAAATGATTTTTGCGTTTCTCTAAACATATTTTACCGATCAAAAATTAATGAAAATATGGGTGCCTATATTATCGTATTTACAAAATACCCGAGCACCTGTGCCAATGTTGTCATATTTCATTAATGGCTACTATTCGAAGTGATTTGGTGATCCGTAGCGTCTCAAGGCCCCACAGATGGCGCCAGGTGTTTCTTCTGCTACCTATTAAAGTTCTATTTGCACTTAGATACTGCTTTTGAGACTGCATCATCAAGCAGCCGGACCGTTCGGACCAGTGTTGTAACAGAAGATTTTTCAAGTCTCAAGAAGTTGAAGCGAAGCAAAATCCAGCCACGTGCGCCCACCGATCTCCATATATGGATAAGCATAAACCGTCTGCATGCGTCGAAAAATCGTACCAATCATGGGGAAAAAAAACGGGTTCTGCGTCGGACAGAACTGAAAATAGGATAATTTTACTCATGCGCACAAACACCGAGAAGCGACAGAACGAAATCAGCTCATAAAGCTTTTACAGTTCGGTAATCAAAAATATTATCAAATTTCTCTGAACGTGCTTGTTGCTTGTGCTTGAAATAATTCATTTTTCTGTGTTTGTCGTAATGGGTTTCGGCGTTTCGTTTCGTTCACTTATTGAATATGATTATATTGTAAAGTTTGTTATTAGGTTTAGGTAAAAAATCAAGAATCCTTAAGGCATCTATTTATAAATAAATAAATTAATTAATTAATAAATATATAAAAAATCAGCGTTAGGTTTCTATCTCTTATATTAATTGAGAAAATTATCAGGACCGCATTTTTGTGCCACAAATTTTAGGAAACATTTTTCAAAATACCTCTTAATCGCTAAATGAAAATTATTCATATTTTACATGGGAGTCTACTATACAAGGACCTAATAGTCTAATACAAGTTTGCTCTGAATATTGAATAGGGGATATAATATTAGGAGGTATTAAAATTTGCATGGGATTTCTTATGGACGGTTTTCCTATGCAACACCCGGTATATATAAAATTTTCCAATACATATTGAAATAATGCTGCTGTTCATGTGGTGAGTGAAAATATGAGTTTTAATAAAATCACAGTGGAAAGACATCACTGATCTATACAATGGATAAGCAATAACCCTTCACCGAAATGGCTAATTTACGACGTCAAAATGTAAACAAACTCTAGCAAATCTGGGGATGATTGCGTTTGCGCACTGTAACAATGCTTATTGTAATTCGAGAACGTGAGCAGGTCCGTACTTATAAATTTATTTTGGTATAATAATTTTGATTTTTGTATCAAAACTTCTTCAGTACATAGTACATTACTAAATTCACTTGGAAGACAACTCTCATCAATCACTTGCACAAACATTGTTATTTGGTAAAAATCTCAATGAAAAACTAAGTTTGCACCATATATTGCCTAAATCATTTGAGTAAATCATAGATAAATACCATGGATGAATATATATGTGTTCGTTGGGTTCTTTTGGCGCCTTAAAAGCAAATACCGGACAAAACAGAATAAAATACACAAGCGTCTAGAGATCAGGCGTAATTTTCGATGCAGCGAAACGAATAATAGGTATTATTATGGCTTTGCATGACCTTCCGCTCGCTTCGCTCGCTACGGGGCTCAATCAACAATAACTAACCAAGTGCTAACCAAAACTAACCCAAACTAACAGAAAATTAAGAAAAGAAGGTAAGTTAATAGAAAACATGAAACAAAACATCGGCCGCGACCGACGGGAATCGAACCCGCAGCGCAGGAATGACAGGCAAGCACTCTGCCTACTACACCAACGAGGCGTTGGAGAAGTTTTGCTAGAACGTAGATACATGGATTCGTTTCGCCGCATCGAAAATTACACTTGATAGACGCTTCTTAAAATATGAGGTTAACTGATCGCGATATTTCAGTTCGTAGTGCACTTGTGAATGCATGGGATTTAAAGACCTGCAATTGGCAAGTATATGGCCCTCCGCGCGCTTCGTTCGCTCCGGGGCTCAAGAAAAGGAAACTAACCAAGTGCTAATAACCCAAGAAAAACCCAAAAATCAAGAAAAAAAACTGTTTACTTTAAAAAATCCAAAATCGACGGGATATGAACCCGGGTCGCCGAAATGAAGGCCAACCATACAGACCCCTAGACCATCTGCTGACTTGCAAACAACTGGTTGCAGCGCGGAGACATGCGGCACCTCACTTAGCTAGCCAATCACGCGTCTCTCATTCACAAGTGCACTTTGTTATTTTGTAGGCGGATCGTTTCTAGATAGATTGACCAATAGGAGAGGCCGATTTTCACATAGTGGCCTAGGCCTGTAAAGGATCTTAAAACTCTTATCATGATATCAACCCTAGTAGAAAATCACGTCATACAGCTTATTGCAGGGTTATTTAGAGATATTTTAGATGTTTACGCCTTAATAATACTAATACCTATACTATTAATACATACTGAAAATAGGAGATTTCCGGGATAGCGCCTTTGCTTCGACAAAGATTAACCATATCTACAAGTATGCATACTCATAATGTAATGATCAGTAATTGATCACTCAATCAATAAGCTAAAAAGCAGTCTCACTCCTTACTCACTTGGAAGGCGTTCAAAGCAAACTAAACTAACCAAACCACATCCCAACGGAACAAAAACAAATAGCGAATGGCGTAGCTTGGGGGTAGGCCGTAGATTCCGTTTGCCCGGTTTACCGTCAATCGATACTAATTCGATTCTACTTTACGAAACTACGAGCTCGGTACGGGCCTGGAAAATCAACAGTAATCGACCGCGTGGCTGAACAGCTGACGGTTTAGACACTTGACTGACGGATGGAGTGTTATTGCGCTTGATCAGTAATGCCGAGGTATCAAAAATTATGACTGGGAATCGTGCGCACAAACACATTTTTTCGCCCACGCGTAATCAATTTCTCTTCAGATGACACATGCATTATGCTGATCCATTTGTATAGATCAGTGAAAGACATACATCCCTAGATTATTAATGGTCGATATTTCTAGTATATTGATGTAAAATAGATCGTAGTGATAGTGATTTTAAATAAAATATAAAAATATCGCTCATTATGACTTTTTATAATATTAAGATCACATATTATGCGCATTTAAAGATCCTTTACAGGCGTAGCCGACTATATCAAAATCAGCCTCTCCTATTGGTCGATCCGCATGACCCCCGCTCGCTTCACTCGCTACGGGGGCTTAAGAAAAGGACACTAACCAGGTACTAAACCAAACTAACCCAAGACATACCCAAAATCAAGAAAAAAAAACTGTTTAAAAACATAATCTTAAAAAAAAAATAAAAGCAACGGGGTTTGAACCCGTGCCGTCCAGGTGAGATCCAACTACCCAAACCTCTTAACCACGAGAGCTCTTTCGAGAAATTGATTGTATCACGATGACATATTGTAATGCGAGATGGATCGAGCAATATTAGAGGCCGATTTGATAATATAGTCGGCTACGCCTGTAAAGGATCTTTAAATGTATATTATGCATATGTGTTTTAATTATCTTTACTTATCACCACATAAAAATATGTCATTCAACATTATTCTTATCAATCCATTAGTATCTAAAGACCATCTATTTGATTAATTTTAGCAAGGTCGATTTGTTAGTACTGAAATGATCGTTCGAATTAGGTCATCTTATACATTGGGTGCAATATGAACTGTGTAAAGTATTATTATATTGTTCTCACAATTGATCTAAGATTCCTCGTACATTTGGTTGATAATACAGTTTAAACGTCATTTACATTTTTATTTATTTGTGACAACGACAACTGCAAACACACGAATAATAAAGGTCCAATCCTAAAAGTAACGTTCCTCATAGTACTGCTTAACACTTCATTAACATTTTAGGCGCTGGATTATTATTTGCAGATTAAAATGTTAAATAATTACTTGGTTTATAATTTTACGCAAAAAAAAACAGAAGCTTTCTTGCGTCCAACATAAAATCTTTTCAATACCGATCGGTGATATTGGAAGGTTTTTTCAATTCCAATTTAATTTTAGTAGGGAAAAGATAAAAGCTCGAAGTGTTTAAGGGCTTTTTATATTTAAATTGGTAATGACTCCGGCGTTATGTCAAAGGCAATAGGCAGCATTAAATTATTCAATTATATTTCTGTAACAAGTTGATATAACGTGATTAATGCAATGTAAATTTTTTTGCATATTTAGACTCCGGGTTTTATAATTTAAGGTTAATAGCTTGTTATTTACGTATTAAAAAGAAATAAATTTTCTGGAATTTGGGTTTGCATATTTTTACGTATTTGAATGCCAAATCAAACTCAATCAACACCAAAGTAATACAAAAGAATTAAATGGTGTCAAGTAGTGCCCCAATCGAAATAGATTATAGCAGTTCGTCTGGAACAAAACGTGATATTACCTGTTAATTAGCATTTTCTATTTGCTTTAAATCTATTACTTACGCCCAGGTAATTTATTCTAAGGAGCTCTTATCATTATATGAACTAAGTACCGACCGGAACAATCAATGGTTACATCCACACATTATTTCATATCTAATTTTTTTCAATAACACCTAAATATAGGGAATCAACATTACTACGTCTTAAAGTTCTATCATTTGGTATATTAAATTTACGATAATTCTGAAGAAATGACCCAAAATTATCGTTACATCGTTTCGAAATAGGTATATTTGCTGTTATTAAGGCTTGACGTACATCTTCATCTTGGCCTGTAATATTGTTGTGTTGCATTTTTTACATGTTGGTCTATTTGAAATTGGTTATCACGTGAGCCCTATAATAGTTAGAAAAAGGGATTCTTCCTGGATTAATTTACATTTCCACAAATTTCCTCGCCCCCCTCCTATTTATATTTATAAATAAAATCAGTTTAGCGAAGTATTTCCATGTGCACAAATTTATTCAAATAAATCGCTTTTATATTTAAGTAGGATTAGTTATATGAAAAGATTTATATACGAAATACACTTTGTCCGCGTTCATATAAATTCCTTCTTATGGTTTAATCCAGGCAAAGCACCACTTATCTTAGGCATTTTCACTTGTTCTAGAGATATTTTAGCAAAGAAGAATACTCCTTAGTTGAAAGCAAAACAGAAATATAAGTGACCGTT